>CM033620.1:5798539-5901039 GCA_019453435.1 Rhinogobius similis | reverse complement strand
GAACCCAAAGGAGACTTCGACTCCTACAGAGTCTCCTACGGCACAGGTGAGAGACCGGGACCGGGTCTGGACCGGGACTGGACCGGGTCTGGACCGGGTCTGGACCGGGTCTGGACTGGGTCTGGACCGAGACTGGACCGAGACTGGACCGGGTCTGGACCGGGTCTGGACCGGGTCTGGACCGAGACTGGACCGGGTCTGGACCGGGTCTGGACCGGGTCTGGACCGAGACTGGACCGGGTCTGGACCGAGACTGGACCGGGTCTGGACCGGGTCTGGACCGAGACTGGACCGGGTCTGGACCGAGACTGGACCGGGTCTGGACCGGGTCTGGACCGGGTCTGGACCGGGTCTGGACCGGGACTGGAGAGTTACACTGAGAGCAACACCACAGAGAGTTACACCACAGAGAGTTACACCTAAGGGTTACACCACAATTAGTTACATCACAGAGAGTTACATCACAGAGTGTTACAGCACAGAGAGTTATATCACTGAGAGTTACACTGCTGAGAGTTACACCGCTGAGAGTTACTCCACAGAGAGTTACTTCACTGAGAGTTACACCTGAGAGTTACACCTGAGAGTTACACCACGGAGAGTTACACCACGGAGAGTTACACCACAGAGAGTTACACCATAGAGAGTTACACCATAGAGAGTTACACAGCTGAGAGTTACACCACAGAGAGTTACACCACAGAGAGTTACACCACAGAGAGTTACACCACAGAGAGTTACACCTAAGGGTTACACCACAATTAGTTACATCACAGAGAGTTATATCACTGAGAGTTACACCGCTGAGAGTTACACCACAGAGAGTTACACCTAAGGGTTACACCACAATTAGTTACATCACAGAGAGTTACATCACAGAGTGTTACACCACAGAGAGTTACAGCACAGAGAGTTACACTGCTGAGAGTTACACTGCTGAGAGTTACACCGCTGAGAGTTACTCCACAGAGAGTTACTTCACTGAGAGTTACACCTGAGAGTTACACCTGAGAGTTACACCACGGAGAGTTACACCACGGAGAGTTACACCACAGAGAGTTACACCATAGAGAGTTACACCATAGAGAGTTACACAGCTGAGAGTTACACCACAGAGAGTTACACCACAGAGAGTTACACCACAGAGAGTTACACCACAGAGAGTTACACCTAAGGGTTACACCACAATTAGTTACATCACAGAGAGTTATATCACTGAGAGTTACACCGCTGAGAGTTACACCACAGAGAGTTACACCTAAGGGTTACACCACAATTAGTTACATCACAGAGAGTTACATCACAGAGTGTTACACCACAGAGAGTTACAGCACAGAGAGTTACACTGCTGAGAGTTACACTGCTGAGAGTTACACCGCTGAGAGTTACTCCACAGAGAGTTACTTCACTGAGAGTTACACCTGAGAGTTACACCTGAGAGTTACACCACGGAGAGTTACACCACGGAGAGTTACACCATAGAGAGTTACACCATAGAGAGTTACACCATAGAGAGTTACACAGCTGAGAGTTACACCACAGAGAGTTACACCACAGAGAGTTACACCACAGAGAGTTACACCACAGAGAGTTACACCTAAGGGTTACACCACAATTAGTTACATCACAGAGAGTTACATCACAGAGTGTTACACCACAGAGAGTTACAGCACAGAGAGTTATATCACTGAGAGTTACACCGCTGAGAGTTACACCACAGAGAGTTACTTCACTGAGAGTTACACCTGAGAGTTACACACTGAGAGTTACACCGCTGAGAGTTACACCACAGAGAGTTACACCATAGAGAGTTACACAGCTGAGAGTTACACCACAGAGAGTTACACCACAGAGAGTTACACCTGAGAGTTACACCACAATGAGTTACATCACAGAGAGTTACACACAAAGAGTTACACCACGGCGAGTTACACCTGAGAGTTACACCGCTGAGAGTTACACATCAGACAATTACACAGCAGACAGTTACACCATAGAGAGTTACACCACTGAGAGTTACACCACAGAGAGTAACACAGCTGAGAGTTACACAGCTGAGAGTTACACCACAGAGAGTTACACCACAGAGAGTTACACCTGAGAGTTACACAGCTGAGAGTTACACCACAGAGAGTAACACAGCTGAGAGTTACACAGCTGAGAGTTACACAGCTGAGAGTTACACCACAGAGAGTTACACCACAGAGAGTTACACACTGAGGGTTACACCACAGATAGTTACACCACAGAGAGTTACACCACAGAGAGTTACACACTGAGAGTTACACCACAGAGAGTTACACCACAGAGAGTTACACACTGAGAGTTACACCGCTGAGAGTTACACATCAGACAATTACACAGCAGACAGTTACACCATAGAGAGTTACACCACAGAGAGTTACACCACAGAGAGTAACACAGCTGAGAGTAACACAGCTGAGAGTTACACAGCTGAGAGTTACACCACAGAGAGTTACACCACAGAGAGTTACACCACAGAGAGTTACACCACAGAGAGTTACACCACGGAGAGTTACACCTGAGAGTTACACCACTGAGAGTTACACCACAGAGAGTTACACCGCTGAGAGTTACACAGTACAGAACCAGATTCAACCAAGGACCAAATCAACATCAAACGAGGCCCAAACCAGGACTAAACCAGGACCGAAGCAGGACCTAACCCTGGCTCAAACCCGGCCCTCTCGTTCTTTGCGCTCGATCAGTCCTAAAACCCTCGTGGCCTCGGCGCTGATCACTTTCGCGCTGCGTTTCATGGAGTCTTGAGTCTGAACAGGCCTGACATTTACAGCTCCCTGGGCTCCTTCAGCTGTCGGGTTCTGCACATGCTCAGACGCGTCCGCCGCCCGAGGCCCCAAGTCCTGCCGCTGCTCCGTCGAGGGACAACTCCCTGAAATATCACACAAACGCCGCCGCGGGGCACGAAGTCTAAAAACACTTTTCCCGAACTGCAAAAGGGGAAGTGTTTAATCGCAGGCTCAAATTCCTCTGGCCGTTTGTGTCTGAGCTGTTCGTACTTGTGTTCAGAGGCTGGAGACGCCGAGAAAAACGCAGAAAACGTTTAAAAATTAGCGGAAAAGAGGCAGAAACGGCCAAATGTGAAGTGATATTTCATGGTTTGTTTTATGGTGCGTTCACAGACACGTTTTAGCTCTTGGAGACGTGAGATTTTAATATGGCGTTTATCGTTTATAGTAAAAAAAAGAAAAAGAAAGAAAAAAAAAAGGTACAATAAGAGTTGTTAAAAAAAGTATAATAATAAAAAAAATATCGACAAAAATGAATATGTTGATTTTTTTTTAAATTCTGATAACAATATGTCAATCCAAGAAGCAGGACTAAACCAGGATCAAACCAGGATCAAACCAGGATCAAACCAGGATCAAACCAGGATCAAACCAGGACTAAACCAGGACCAAACCAGGATCAAACAAGGACCAAACCAGGACCAAACCAGGACCAAACCAAGACCAAATCTGGACCAAACCAGGACCAAACTAGGACCAAACCAGGACCATACCAGGATCAATCAAGGAGCAAAACAAGGATGAAACCTGGACTAAACTAGGTCCAAACCAGGACCAAATCAGGACCAAAACAAGACCAAACCAGGACCAAACCAAGACCAAACCAGGACCAAACCAGGACCAAACCAGGACCAAACCAGGATCAAACCAGGACGAAATCATGATCAAATCAGGTCCAAACCAGGACCAAACCAGGACCAAACCAGGACCAAACCAAGACCAAATCTGGACCAAACCAGGACCAAACTAGGACCAAACCAGGACCATACCAGGACCAAACCAGGACCATACCAGGACCAAACCAAGACCAAACCAAGACCAAATCAAGGACCAAACCAGGACCAAATCTGGACCAAACCAGGACCAAACCAGGATCAAACAAGGACCAAATCAAGGACCAAACCAGGATCAAACCAGGACCAAAACAAGACCAAACCAGGACCAAACCAGGACTAAACCAGGACTAAACCAGGACTAAACCAGGACCAAACCAGGACCAAACCAGGACTAAACCAGGACTAAACCAGGACTAAACCAGGACCAAACCAGGACCAAACCAGGACCAAATCAAGGATCAAACCAGGATCAAACCAGGACTAAACCAGGATCAAACCAGGACCAAACCAGGACCAAACTAGGACCAAACTAGGACCAAACCAGGACCAAACCAGGACCAAATAAAGGACCAAACCAGGACCAAATCTGGACCAAACCAGGACCAAACCAGGACCAAACCAGGACCAAACCAGGATCAAACCAGGATCAAACCAGGACTAAACCAGGACTATACCAGGACTAAACCAGGACCAAACCAGGACCAAACCAGGACCAAATCAAGGATCAAACCAGGATCAAACCAGGACTAAACCAGGATCAAACCAGGACTAAACAAGGATGAAACCTGGACCAAACTAGGACCAAACTAGGTCCAAACTAGGACCAAACTAGGACCAAACCAGGACCAAACCAGGACCAAACCAGGATCAAACCAGGACCAAAACAGGACCAAAACAGGACCAAATCTGGACCAAACCAGGACCAAACCAGGACCAAACTAGGACCAAACCAGGACCAAAACAGGACCAAACCAGGACCAAACCAGGACCAAACCAGGATCAAACCAGGACTAAACCAGGACCAAACCAGGATCAAACCAGGACTAAACCAGGACCAAACCAGGATCAAACCAGGACTAAACCAGGACCAAACCAGGATCAATCAAGGACCAAATCAAGGATCAAACCAGGACTAAACAAGGATGAAACCTAGACTAAACTAGGTCCAAACCAGGACCAAACTAGGACCAAACCAGGAAGAAATCAGGACCAAATCAGGACCAAACAAGGACCAAAGAAGGATAAAACCAGGATCAAATCAGGACCAAACCAGGATCAAATCTGGACCAAAACAGGACCAAACTAGGACCAAATCTGGACCAAAACAGGTCCAAATCTGGACCAAATCTGGACCAAAACAGGACCAAACTAGGACCAAACAAGGACCAAACAAGGATCAAACCAGAACCAAATCAGGACCAAACCAGGATCAAATCAGAACCAAACCAGGACCAAACCAGGACCAAAGCATGATCAAATCAGGTCCAAATCTGGACCAAACCAGGACCAAATCTGGACCAAACCAGGACCAAATCTGGACCAAAACAGGACCAAACTAGGACCAAATCAGGACCAAATCTGGACCAAAACAGGACCAAACCAGGACCAAAACAAGACCAAATCAGGACCAAATCTGGATTAAAACAGGACCAAACTAGGATCAAACCAGGATCAAATCAGGATCAAACCAGGTCCAAACCAGGACTAGTGTAAACGCCCACATTTAAAGGGGCTCATTACAAACTGGTTTTAGCTCATTCTGTTTCAGGACACAAAACTTACACACAAAGCACTTTTACAGAATGTCAAGTGAATAAATCAGTTAAATTACAATCATTAAGACAGTTATGTTGGATGTTTATTACCCAAAGACACGTCGTTGTAACTGAACCTTTTCTCAGACTTTAGACTTTTCTGCTGTTGTCCCTCTTGCTCTTGTGTGGTTGAGTCTCAAGTTGGTTCTGTTGGTTCAGGAGGTCCAGACACCGAGGTCCAAGTGTCCAAACAGGACCCAAAAGTCATCATCGAGAACTTTGAAGCCTCCAAAGAATACAGCTTCAAGATCTTCGCCGTGAGAGGAAGTGAAGAGAGCAAACCGCTGCTGGCCAAACTCGAAGGTACGGCGAGTGTTTAGAGCTTTGGACTCTAAGCATGAACTGTGTGTTAACTTAAAGGTGCACTGTGGAACTTTTCCTGCAGCTCTTGAGCACAAATGCAGTGTACAGTATGTTATAATGTCAGAACATGGAGCTCCATTAGCCTGGTACCATTCCAGGAGATAGTAGCTCAGTCTTCTCTTTTTCCCGTAGCTCAGTCTTCTGTTTGTCCCGTAGCTCAGTCATCTCTTTGTCTCGTAGCTCAGTCTTTTCTTTGTCCCGTAGCTCAGTCTTCTGTTTGTCCCGTAGCTCAGTCTTTTCTCTTTGTCCCGTAGCTCAGTCTTTTCTCTTTTTCCCGTAGCTCAGTCTTCTGTTTGTCCTGTAGCTCAGTCTTCTCTTTGTCCCGTAGCTCACTCTTCTGTTTGTCCCGTAGCTCAGTCTTCTGTTTGTCCCGTAGCTCAGTCTTCTGTGTTTGTCCTGTAGCTCAGTCTTTTCTCTTTGTCTCGTAGCTCAGTCTTTTCTCTTTGTCCCGTAGCTCAGTCTTTTCTCTTTGTCCTGTAGCTCAGTCTTCTCTTTGTCTCGTAGCTCAGTCTTCTCTTTGTCTCGTAGCTCAGTCTTCTGTTTGTCCAGTAGCTCAGTCTTCTCTTTGTCTCGTAGATCAGTCTTTTCTCTTTGTCTCGTAGCTCAGTCTTTTCTCTTTGTCTCGTAGCTCAGTCTTCTGTTTGTCCTGTAGCTCAGTCTTCTCTTTGTCTCGTAGATCAGTCTTTTCTCTTTGTCTCGTAGCTCAGTCTTCTGTTTGTCCCGTAGCTCAGTCTTCTCTTTGTCCCGTAGCTCAGTCTTTTCTCTTTGTCCCGTAGCTCAGTCTTCTGTTTGTCCCGTAGCTCAGTCTTTTCTCTTTGTCCCGTAGCTCAGTCTTCTCTTTGTCCCGTAGCTCAGTCTTTTCTCTTTGTCCCGTAGCTCAGTCTTTTCTCTTTGTCCCGTAGCTCAGTCTTTTCTCTTTGTCCCGTAGCTCAGTCTTCTGTTTGTCCCGTAGCTCAGTCTTTTCTCTTTGTCCCGTAGCTCAGTCTGTTTGTCCCGTAGCTCAGTCTTTTCTCTTTGTCCCGTAGCTCAGTCTTTTCTCTTTGTCCCGTAGCTCAGTCTGTTTGTCCCGTAGCTCAGTCTTTTCTCTTTGTCCCGTAGCTCAGTCTTTTCTCTTTGTCCCGTAGCTCAGTCTGTTTGTCCCGTAGCTCAGTCTTTTCTTTGTCCCGTAGCTCAGTCTGTTTGTCCCGTAGCTCAGTCTTTTCTCTTTGTCCCGTAGCTCAGTCTCTTCTCTTTGTCCCGTAGCTCAGTCTTCAGTTTGTCCCGTAGCTCAGTCTTTTCTTTGTCCCGTAGCTCAGTCTTTTCTCTTTGTCCCGTAGCTCAGTCTTTTCTCTTTGTCCTGTAGCTCAGTCTTCTCTTTGTCCCGTAGCTCAGTCTTTTCTCTTTGTCCTGTAGCTCAGTCTTTTCTCTTTGTCCCGTAGCTCAGTCTTTTCTCTTTGTCCTGTAGCTCAGTCTTTTCTCTTTGTCCCGTAGCCCAGTCTTCTGTCTGTCTCGTAGCTCAGTCTTTTCTTTGTCCCGTAGCTCAGTCTTTTCTTTGTCCCGTAGCTCAGTCTTTTCTCTTTGTCCCGTAGCTCAGTCTGTTTGTCCCGTAGCTCAGTCTTTTCTCTTTGTCTCGTAGCTCAGTCTTTTCTCTTTGTCCCGTAGCTCAGTCTGTTTGTCCCGTAGCTCAGTCTTTTCTCTTTGTCCCGTAGCTCAGTCTTTTCTCTTTGTCCCGTAGCTCAGTCTTTTCTCTTTGTCCCGTAGCTCAGTCTGTTTGTCCCGTAGCTCAGTCTTTTCTTTGTCCCGTAGCTCAGTCTGTTTGTCCCGTAGCTCAGTCTTTTCTTTGTCCCGTAGCTCAGTCTGTTTGTCCCATAGCTCAGTCTTTTCTTTGTCCTGTAGCTCAGTCTTTTCTCTTTGTCCCGTAGCTCAGTCTTTTCTCTTTGTCCCGTAGCTCAGTCGGTTTGTCCCGTAGCTCAGTCTTCTCTTTGTCCCGTAGCTCAGTCTTTTCTCTTTGTCCCGTAGCTCAGTCTTTTCTTTGTCCCGTAGCTCAGTCTTCTGTTTGTCCCGTAGCTCAGTCTTTTCTCTTTGTCCCGTAGCTCAGTCTTTTCTCTTTTTCCCGTAGCTCAGTCTTCTGTTTGTCCTGTAGCTCAGTCTTCTCTTTGTCCCGTAGCTCAGTCTTTTCTTTGTCCCGTAGCTCAGTCTTTTCTTTGTCTCGTAGCTCAGTCTTTTCTCTTTGTCCCGTAGCTCAGTCTTTTCTTTGTCTCGTAGCTCAGTCTTTTCTCTTTGTCCCGTAGCTCAGTCTTTTCTCTTTGTCCCGTAGCTCAGTCTGTTTGTCCCGTAGCTCAGTCTTTTCTTTGTCCCGTAGCTCAGTCGGCCGTGGCGTCCCAGAGCAGCTCCAGAGTCACTTCCAAACTCGAGAACAACCAGATTTCTGAAGGTAAGACGCTCAAACACGACAAAAAACAATAAAAGTGTTTTTTTCAAACCTGCCACGTGCATCGTTTTTAGTTTTTTTTGTCACTTTTCTCTCTCGACACATCGACTTTCATGTGGAAACAAGATTTAGATGAAACCACACAAGGATTTGACTGAAAGTGATAAATACATGACTAAAAGCAACAAAAACTGGATTAAAAGTGAAAAAAATGTGAAAAAAACAACCAAAAACATTAAATGTGAAAAAAATGCAGAAAAAAACAACAACAAAAAATGTGACTAAAAGAGACAAAAACTTGGCTTAAAGCGACAAAAAGATGATTAAAAGTGAAAAGAAGCGTCAAAACCATGACTACAAGCGACTAAAACGACAAAAACACTTTTAGTTACATTTTTTTTTACAAAAATGCGATAAAAAGCGACAAACTCCGAAGGACGTTTTCTTCAAATGCATTTTTGTCACTAGAGACATAAAGATAAAGTAGATCCACACAAACTGTACAATCTGGACTCAACAGATTTAGACCAAACAAGGATTTGACTAAAAGCGACAAAAACTGGATTAACAGTGAAAAAATGCAAAAAACACCACCAAAAATGTGACTAAAAGCAACAAAAACGTGACTAAAAGTGACAAAAAAAAGCGTCAAAACCTTGACTACAAGCGACTAAAACGACAAAAACACGTTTAGTTACATTTTTTTTACAAAAACACGATAAAAAGCGACAAACTCCAAAGGTCGTTTTCTCCAAATACACGTTTGTTCCTCGAGACATAAAGATCAGCCTAAAGTAGATCCACACAAACTGTACAATCTGGACTCAACAAGATTTAGACCAAACACAAGGATTTGACTGAAAGTGATAAAAACACGACTAAAAGCAACAAAAACTGGGTTAAAAGTGACAAAAACGCAAAAAACAAACGCCAAAAATGTGACTAAAAGCGACAAAAACGTGACAAAAACTGGATTAAAAGTGAAAAAACGCAGAAAAAAAACAACCAAAAATGTGACTAAAAGCAACAAAAACTTGACCTAAAGTGAAAAAATGCAAAAAATCTGATTCTAAAACTGATTTATTGGAGTTTTAAGTCAAAAAAATGAGGTGAAATGTGAACTTTTAGGACAATTTTCAATCAGATCTATTTTACTTAAAACTAAATAATAAATCCAAATCCCCTCTGTACATTTTTATAACTAATATGTGACAAAATGGACCGCTTTTATAAACTCAGAGCCGGTCGGGGGCCGCAGCAGAGACAGACATGAAACAAACTAAATACATTTTCTTTACCCACAATATCTACACATCAGAGATTTTATTTGGCAGAAGTTTTACATTTAAAGGTGTATTTGGTGGTTTTTTTTTTTAGAATTTAGAAATGATAAAACTTTATAATCCACAAACTTCTTACTGTGTTTAGTGATGGATCATGTTCAGATTATGATGTTGATGGTGGGACAGTCCTGCCCCAAACCGAGGAGTTCAAGTGTCTGAGGGTCTAGTTCAGAGGGAGCCTGAGACTGACAGGTGCAGCCCTGTATGGGACCGCTGTGGTGACAGGTGCAGCCCTGTATGGGACCGCTGTGGTAACGAGTCAAAACGTCTGAAATTCAGATTAATATCCTCAAATCAAGACATTTTAACTCATCTAGAACTTGATTATTCACACTGCAATAGTGTGAGTTAAACGTCTTGATTTGAGGATATTAATCTGAATTTCAGTCGTTTTGACTCGTTAAGATCAGTGGAGACGATTTATTTGATGGAACTAGATTATTTCACTTGTTTCAATCCGTTTGTGACTTGTTTCAACACATTATTTCTTATTTCAATCCAAATTATCTGTCACTGGGTTAAGATAATTTCACTGACCCACTGACACATTTATTTTCGTATTTTAAGCAAAATTCTCGTAATATCAGTGAGAAATACCTTGAAACCAGTGAAATATTCAGCAATTAAATCTCATCGAGTCAAAACTTCTCAAATCCAGATAAAAATGATAGATTCAATTCAATTTTAAACTTAACAGATTTACATTTGAGATCATTTGGACTGAAATAATGTGTTGAAACAAGTCACAAACGGATTGAAACAAGTGAAATAATCTAGTTCCATCAAATAAATCGTCTCCACTGATCTTAACGAGTCAAAACGACTTAAATCCAGATTAATATCCTGAAATCAAGACGTTTTAAAGTGCGTGTGACAGGTTTTTATGATTTTCTAATTTTGACTTTATTCAGCCCCTCCTTGAACCGCCACCTTAACGTGGTGGAGGGGTTTGAGTACCCGAATGATCCTGGGAGCTATGTTGTCGGGGGCTTCATGCCCCTGGTAGGGTCACCCATGACAAACAGGTCCTGGGTGACGGGTCAGACGAAGAGCGGTTCAGAAGCCCTTTATGAATAGTGATCAATCGAGGCCAGTTACGTCGCCCGGATTGGCGTCACCGGGGCCCCACCCTGGAGCCAGGCCTGGGGTGGGTGCTCGACGGCGAGCGTCTGGTGGCCGGGCCTTTCCCCACGGGGCCCGGCCGGGCCCAGCCCGAACGAGCGACGTGGGGCCGTCCTCCAGTGGACCCACCACCCGCAGGAGGATCCATAAGGGGCCGGTGCGGAGAGATCTGGGAGGCAGTCGAAGGCGGGGACCTCGACGACCAGATCTCCGGACACAGAAACTAGCTCTGGGGACATGGAATGTCACCTCGCTGGGGGGAAAGGAGCCTGAGCTCGTGTGGGAGGTCGAGCGTTTCCGACTAGATATAGTCGGCCTCACCTCCACGCATAGCCTGGGCTCTGGAACCCGTCTCCTCGAGAGGGGCTGGACGCTCCATTTCTCTGGCGTTGCCCGCGGGGAGAGGCGGCGGGCTGGTGTGGGCTTGCTCATAGCCCCTCAGCTCAGCCGCCACGTGTTGGAGTTTACCCCGGTGAACGAGAGGGTCGCGTCCCTCCGCCTTAGGGTGGGGGACAGGTCTCTCACCGTTGTGTCGGCCTACGGGCCGAACAACGGTGCAGAGTACCAGACCTTCTTGGAGTCCCTGGGAGGGGTACTGGACAGTGCACCGCCCGGGGACTCCGTTGTTCTACTGGGGGACTTCAACGCCCACGTGGGCAACGACAGTGACACCTGGAGAGGGGTAATCGGGAGGAACGGCCCCCCCGATCTGAACCCGAGTGGTGTTCAGTTATTGGACTTCTGTGCTAGTCACAGCTTGTCCATAACGAACACCATGTTCAAGCACAAGGGTGTCCATCAGTGCACGTGGCACCAGGACACCCTAGGCCGGAGGTCGATGATCGACTTTGTTGTCGTGTCATCTGACCTTCGGCCGCTGCGGTCTTGGACACTGGGTGAAGAGAGGGGCGGAGCTGTCAACCGATCACCACCTGGTGGTGAGTTGGATCCGCTGGCGGGGGAGGAAGCCGGAACGACTTGGTAGGCCCAAGCGTATTGTGAGGGTCTGCTGGGAACGGCTGGCAGAGCCCTCTGTCGGCAGGGTCTTCAACTCACACCTCCGGGAGAGCTTCTCCCAGATCCCGGGGGAGGTTGGAGACATTGAGTCCGAGTGGACCATGTTCTCCACTTCCATTGTCGATGCGGCGGCTCGTAGCTGTGGTCGCAAGGTCTCTGGTGCCTGTCGCGGCGGCAATCCCCGAACCCGGTGGTGGACACCGGAAGTAAGGGATGCCGTCAGGCTGAAGAAGGAGTCCTATCGGGCCTTGCTGGCTCGTGGGACTCCTGAAGCAGCTGACAGGTACCACAGGCCAAGCGTACTGCAGCCCGGGCTGTCGCAGAGGCAAAAACTCGGGAATGGGAGGAGTTCGGGGAGGCCATGGAGGAGGACTATCGGTTGGCCTCAAAGAAATTCTGGCAAACCATCCGACGCCTCAGGAGGGGGAAGCAGTGCTTCACCAACACCGTTTACGGTGCGGGTGGAGAGCTGTTGACCTCGACTGGGGATGTTGTCGGACGGTGGAAGGAATACTTTGAGGATCTCCTCAATCCCACTGTCACGTCTTCCGAGGAGGAAGCAGAGGCTGAGATCTTGGAGGCGGACTCGTCCATCACCCTGGCTGAAGTCACTGAGGTGGTTGGCAAGCTCCTTGGTGGCTCCAGGGGTGGATGAGATCCGCCCTGAGTATCTTAAGTCTCTGGATGTTGTGGGACTGTCTTGGCTGACACGTCTCTGCAACATCGCATGGTGGTCTGGGACAGTACCTCTGGACTGGCAGACCGGGGTGGTGGTCCCTCTGTATAAGAAGGGGGACCGGAGGGTGTGTTCCAACCACAGGGGGATCACACTCCTCAGCCTCCCCGGTAAGGTCTATTCCAGGGTACTGGAGAGGAGAATCCGACCGATAGTCGAACCTCGGATTCAGGAGGAGCCTGTGGTTTTCGTCCCGGTCGTGGAACACTGGACCAGCTCTATACTCTCCATCGGGTGCTCGAGGGTTCATGGGAGTTTGCCCAACCAGTCCACATGTGCTTTGTGGATCTGGAGAAGGCATTCGACCGTGTGCCCCGGGGCGCCTTGTGGGGGGTGCTCCGGGAGTATGGGGTCCGGGGCCCTTTGCTAAGGGCTGTCCGGTCCTTGTACGACCGGAGCAGGAGCTGCGTTCGCATTGCCGGCAGTAAGTCAGACTTGTTCCCGGTGCATGTTGGACTCCGCCAGGGCTGCCCTTTGTCACTGGTTCTGTTCATAATTTTTATGGACAGAATTTCTAGGCGCAGTCAGGGCGTGGAGGGGGTCCGGTTTGGGAACCACAGGATCTCATCTCTGCTGTTTGCAGATGATGTCGTCCTGATGGCTTCCTCAGACCAGGACCTGCAACATGCACTGGGACGGTTTGCAGCCGAGTGTGAAGCGGCTGGGATGAGGATCAGCACCTCCAAATCCGAGGCCATGGTTCTCGACCGGAAAAAGGTGGCTTGCCCTCTCCGGGTGGAGAGTCCTTGCCTCAAGTGGAGGAGTTCAAGTATCTCGGGGTCTTGTTCACGAGTGAGGGAAGGATGGAGCGTGAGATTGACAGGCGGATCGGTGCAGCGTCTGCAGTGATGCGGGCGCTGTATTGGACCGTTGTGGTGAAGAAAGAGCTGAGTCGAAAGACAAAGCTCTCGATTTACCTCAATCTACGTTCCGACCCTCACCTATGGTCATGAGCTCTGGGTAATGACCGAAAGGACGAGATCGCGGATACAAGCGGTCGAAATGAGCTTCCTCCGCCGGGTGGCTGGGCTCCCTTAGAGATAGGGTGAGGAGCTCAGTCACACGGGAGGAGCTCAGAGTAGAGCCGCTGCTCCTCCACGTCGAGAGGAGCAGCTGAGGTGGCTCGGGCATCTGTTCTGGAGCCTCCTGGACGCCTCCCTCGGGAGGTGTTCTGGGCATGTCCCACCGGGAGGCGGCCCCAGGGTAGACCCAGGACACGCTGGAGGGACTATGTCTCTGTGGCCTGGGAACGCCTCGGGATCCCCCCGGAGGAGCTGGAGGAAGTGTCTGGGGTGAAGGAAGTCTGGGAGTCCCTGCTTAGACTGCTGCCCCCGCGACCCGGCCCCGGATAAGCGGAAGAAGATGGATGGATGGATGGACTTTATTCAGTGCATTAATACCTCTTGTAAATATAAATTATAGTTTTACACCAATCAGGTCGCTGTTTGTGGAGAAAAGTTGAAAAATCTGTTCAGAATTACAGGAAGTAAACAAACTGATGACATCACACCGGGGAGACAAAGGTTACGCATAATTTACACAAAATAAATTACTTTTTTTTAACCTTTATACATGAATTCAACAAAATAAAGGTGTTAATATGTGTTTTTATTTGTAAAATAAACAAATCTGTGACGTCTGAGGAGTTTTGGCCCCGTGTACAGGATGGTTGCTATGGTAATTTCCTAGTGTGATGTCATCATTTACAACCAGGAAATAAGACAAAAAACCTAAAAAATTGCTAAACCGCGATAACATTTGTGACGTTTTTTAACACAATTTGAAACATATTTATCTTAACTGCATTTTTGTCAAATGAGTGTCCGACCTGTCATAGGCCCTTTAAACCTGTCATAGGCCCTTTAACTCCTCTAGAACGTCGTTGTGTGCAGTGCCTCCGCTCTGGTCCAGGCTCCTCCCCTTTCGTTCGCTCCGTCGTCACGGTGACTCGGCCGCGGTCCGTTCCGTCTCGAACCCGCGGTGTTTAACGACGTTTGGCCGACGACGCACGTCTAAAATAAACTCGGGCCGCTCCGTCTGGGACGGGGTGTCATTAAGACGTCGGGGATGACAGGGCGTGGCAGAGTGGTTAGCCTGGCTCCGCCTCCTCTGCGGGGGGTTGTGGGTTTGAGTCCCTTTGTGGCTGAAGCGCCGCTGCACACTCTGGAGGCTCAAGTGTCACGTTTAGGAGTTGAGTTGAGTTATTTTCTTCTTTTATCCAACTCAGACACTTTCAGTTCCATCTGTATTTTATAAAAAGACCGTGTTAAATATTTAAAGAATCTAAAATGCCCAAAAAAATGACAAAAAAATCTATAAATAACATAAAAATCTTCATATTTTTCAATGTTTTTGAAGTAGATCCCAAACAAACCGTACAATCTGGACTCAAACCTGACAAAACAGACACAAGGATAGATTTAAATATTTAATTCTAAAACTGGTTTATTGAAAATTTAAGTTTAAAAAATGAGTCGAAATTTGAATTTTTAGGACAATTTTCATCTGTTTTCAATCTAGTTTATTCAAAAACTAAAAAAGAAATCCAAAGTCTGTAAAAAATGTTTTAAAAATAACTAATATGTGACAAAATGAACCAAGAAATTTAAACCTGTTTGTCATTTTTCAGATTTAAATGTCACAAATATGTAAATTCTTTGGCAATTTTTTACAAATAAAATGCCTTATTTCTACTTCAAAACATGACATGATGAAACACGTGTAATACATTTTTTTCTTACATTTATGTGACTAAACTACAGGAGAAGTTTAACACTGATATCTCTAAATTTAAATTTTTTTCCCGTTTCACCTGCAGCGTCTCTTATTCAAGCCTCACACTTTCAATTCCATCTGTATTTTACAAAAAGATCGTGTTAAATATTTAAAGAGACTA
Source organism: Rhinogobius similis (assembly GCA_019453435.1). Taxonomy (NCBI): domain Eukaryota; kingdom Metazoa; phylum Chordata; class Actinopteri; order Gobiiformes; family Gobiidae; genus Rhinogobius; species Rhinogobius similis. The sequence goes on along the minus strand of CM033620.1, from coordinate 5,885,671 downwards.
AAATTCCCAATAAATGACAAAAAAAATCTATAAATAACATAAAAATCTTCATATTTTTCAAAGTTTTTGAAGTAGATCCCACACAAACCGTACAATCTGGACTCAAACCGGACAAAACAAACACAAGGATTTTAAATATCTGATTCTAAAACTGGTTTATTGAAAATTTAAGTTTAAAAAATGAGTCGAAATTTGAATTTTTAGGACAATTTTCATCTGTTTTCAATGTAGTTTACTCAAAAACTAAAAAAGAAATCCAAAGTCTGTAAATTTTAAACCTGGTTCTGTCATTTTTCAGATTTAAATGTCACAAATATGTTAATTCTTTGGCAATTTTTCACATAAAATGCCTTATTTCTACATGAAAACATGACATGATGAAAAACTTGTAATGTATTTTTTGTCTTACATTTATGTGACTAAAATACAGGAGGAGTTTAACATTGATATCTCTAAATTTAACATTTTTCCCGTTCACCTGCAGCGTCTCTTATTCAAGCCTCACACTTTCTGTTCCATCTGTATTTTATAAACAAGACGAGGCGTCACTAACGATGATTGTATTAATCGACGAGTCAGAGATTATTTCTATAAACTCTTTAAAAGTCTGAACAAAAACATCGAAAATCCAGAACAGAGGCAAAAGTTTGAGAAGAACATGATGTGATTCACTGGGATTAACCTCAGATTATCACAAATGTAGATGGTTTAGTGTCAGTAAAAGCCTCAGACACATGTGAGTGACTCAGAGCTGCTTTAAACACATTTATTATTGTGTTTACATCATGTTTGAGGAAATTATCATCAACTCTTTGTATTTTTGATGAAGAACAATCCAGATTTATGGGTTTTACTGGAAAAATACTCAGAAATGTTGAGCCCACAATCATTTTTCATTTTATCTACAGATATATTAGATACTGTTCCATAAATTAGATTCTTTTGAAGCTAAAATACAATTTTAAGGCGAGAAAACTGTATTTAGTCCATGGTTTGTTACAGAAAAGCAAACTAACTGACCTTTTACTCTGGAAATTCAAATGTGTTGCTTTTTTCCAACACAAACACTTCAAACCATAGAATTTTGTTGCTTTGTGTCACGTTTTTGTCTCTTTTAGTCACATTTTTGTTGTTTTTCATATTTCAACGCATCTTTGTCACTTTTTGTCACGTCTCTGTGGTTTTTAGTCGCTTTTTTGGCGCGTTTTGTCAGGTTTTGTCAGTTTTTTGTCATATTTCAACGTGTCTTTGTCACTTTTGTCTTTGTTTTTAGTCAAATTTTTGTCACTTTTACCGGAAAAATACTCAGAAATGTTGAGCCCACAATCATTTTTCATTTTATCTAGAGATATATTAGATACTGTTCCATAAATTAGATTCTTTTGAAGCTAAAATACAATTTTAAGGCTGTTTTGTCCATGGTTTGTTGTAGAAAATCAAACTCACTGACCTTTTACTCTGGAAATTCAAATGTGTTGCTTTTAAAATCCATTTTCATCCAGTTAAAGGTTGAAATGTTGTGACTAAAAGCTTCTAGACGGAGAATATTTATGAACAAAGTGTGGTGTTGATCAATCAAATCATCAATAATCTGTTCTTTGTTGTGGAGCTGAAAATGATTGTATTAATTTTATCTTGATTCTTGTTCACTTTGTATTTTTCTTATTTGTCTTTAATCGAGCTGCACTGTTTAGGACAAATATATAATTGTGTTTTTTCTGATTTCTGTGATTTATGTTTTATTAATGGGATTCTGTTCAAATTCACATTTTAAACACACTTTTGTCATTTTAGTAATGTTTTTTGTCACTTTCAGTTGAGTTTGTCATGTTTAAACACGTCTTTGTCGTTTTTTGTCACGTTTTGTTGCATTGAGTCGTGTTTGTTGTTGTGTTTTTGCGACTTTTTAACGTCTTTTTCCTGCTTTTTGTCGTTTTTATTCACATTTCGGTGCATTGAGTCGTGTTTGTTGTTGTGTTTTTGCGACTTTTTAACGTCTTTTTCCTGCTTTTTGTTGCTTTTATTCACGTTTCGGTGCATTGAGTCGTGTTTAGAGGCGCCTTTTTGTCGCTTTTGAGCACATTTTTATCACTTTTGTCTCTTGTTTCAGAACTTGTTTGTACAAATCCAAACTACAGAGTGAGCCGTTTTTATTCAAATCAAAGCAACACATTTTGTTGTTTGTTACATCCATTAAAATAGTGTTTTTGTGTGGATTTGGTTTAATTGTGCAGCTCTGGCCTTTAAGAGGTAAATAAAGTCATCAGAGGCTTCAGAGGCTAAACATCAGGAGAAAAAGTGTGTTTGAACAGACAGCTGCATTAAAGACACAAAAGAGTCAATCACGATACGACCATTTCACAAAAATAAAAAAATTTAAACGCATCTTTGTCATTTTAGTTGTGTCTTTGTCACTTTTAGTCATGTTTTTGTCACGTTCAGTTGTGTTCGTCGTATTTAAACACGTCTTTGTCACTTTGAGTCACGTTTTTGTCTGTTTTGGTGCACTGAGTCATGTTTGTAGCGCGTTTTTGTCTCGTTCGGTTGTATTTGTCGTATTTAAACACGTCTTTGTCACTTTTATTCATGTCTTTGTCACTTTTAGTCACGTCTTTGTTGGTTTTATCTGTTTTGATGCATTGAATCGTGTTTGTAGGTGTGTTTTTGTCACGTTCAGTTGTGTTTGTCATATTTAAATAGTGTTTTTGTGTGGATTTGGTTTAATTGTGCAGCTCTGGCCTTTAAGAGGTAAATAAAGTCATCAGAGGCTTCAGAGGCTAAACATCAGGAGAAAAAGTGTGTTTGAACAGACAGCTGCATTAAAGACACAAACAGTCAATCACGTTCAGTTGTGTTTGTCATATTTAAACCAATCTTTGTCACTTTTAATTGCGTTTTTGTCGTTTTTTTGTCACGTTTTTGTCCATTGAGTCGTGTTTGTAGTGCGTTTTTGTCACGTTCGGTTGTGTTTGTCGTATTTAAACGCGTCTTTGTCACTTTTAGTCATGTTTTTGTCACTTTTAGTCATGTTTTTGTTGGTTTTGTCTGTTTTGGTGCATTGAATTGAGTTCGTAGGTGCGTTTTGTCATATTTAAATAGTGTTTTTGTGTTGATTTGGTTTAATTGTGCAGCTCTGGCCTTTAAGAGGTAAATAAAGTCATCAGAGGCTTCAGAGGCTAAACATCAGGAGAAAAAGTGTGTTTGAACAGACAGCTGCATTAAAGACACAAATAGTCACCAGAACAACATTTAAAACAGCAGATTGTCACAGATTATTAGGAGAGTTTATGATCACATTGAGACCCAAGTTCAGTTTTGAAGTCTTGAACATAAATAATTCAGACTTCAGTTTCACAAAAACAGTCGAAGGGCGACACGAGACCAAATCTAACCCTCTGTGTTTGTCAAATCGACTCGAGTGTGGAGCGACGGAGGGATGTTTCACCAGCTGCTTCTCCTTCTTCTCCTTCTTCTTCTTCTTTGTGTTCTTCCTCTTGTTCTTCTTCTTCTCCTTGTTCTCCTTTTTCTTGTTTGTCTCCTTGTTCTTGTTCTTCTTATTCTTCTTCTCCTTCTCCTCGTCCTTCTCCTTCCTCTCCTTCTCCTTGTTCTCCTCTCCTTCTCCTTGTTCTCCTCGTCCTTCTCCTCGTCCTTCTCCTTCCTCTCCTTCTCCTTGTTCTCCTCTCCTTCTCCTTGTTCTCCTCGTCCTTCTCCTCGTCCTTCTCCTTCTCCTCGTCCTTCTCCTTGTTCTCCTCGTCCTTCTCCTTGTTCTCCTCGTCCTTCTCCTTGTTCTCCTCGTCCTTCTCCTTGTTCTCCTCTCCTTCTCCTTGTTCTTCTCCTTGTTCTCCTCGTCCTTCTCCTTGTTCTCCTCGTTCTCGGTGTGTGTTCTTGTCGTCTCTGCTCTGTCTAAGCTCCGCCTCCGTCTGTGTCTGTGTCGTCAATCTGTCGTCGCCGAGATCCTCCTCCCACACTGTAAAACATCTGAACACCATGTCAGGAGGCCGAGAGGGGGAGAGAGGGGGAGAGGGGGAGAGAGGAGAGAGAGAGGGGAGGAGAGAGAGGGAGAGGGGAGGAGGAGAGGAGAGAGGAGGAGAGAGAGGGGGAGTGAGGTGAATCTGTCGTCGCCGGGATCCTCCTCAAACACTGTAAAACATCTGAACACCATGTCAGGAGGCCGAGAGGGGGGGAGAGGGGGAGAGAGGGGGAGAGGGGGGAGGAGGAGAGAGAGGGAGAGGGGGAGGAGAGGAGAGAGAGGGGAGGAGAGGTGAATCTGTCGGCGCCGAGATCCTCCTCAAACACTGTAAAACATCTGAACACCATGTCAGGAGGCCGAGAGGGAGAGAGGGGGAGAGGGGGAGGAGGAGAGGAGAGAGAGGGAGAGGGGGAGTGAGGTGAATCTGTCGTCGCCGGGATCCTCCTCTCACACTGTAAAACATCTGAACACCATGTCAGGAGGCCGAGAGGGGGAGAGAGGGGAGGAGAGAGGGGAGGAGGAGAGAGAGAGGGAGAGAGGGGGAGAGAGGGGGAGAGAGGGGAGCAGAGGTGAATCTGTCGTCGCTGGGATCCTCCTCACATATTGTAAAACATCAGAACACACTGTAAACATCTGAAAACATCTGAGAGGCCGCTCCACCTCCCAACATGGAGGGGGAGAGGTGAGGAGGAGGAGGGAGGGGGGAGGAGAAAGGGGGAGGAGAGGAGAGAGGAGGGGGAGAGGGGAGGAAAAGTGAATCTGTCGTCGCCGGGATCCTCCTCACACACTGTAAAACATCTGAGAGGCCGCTCCACCTCCCGACATGGAGGGGAGGAGGGGGGAGAGGGGGAGAGGAGAGGAGGAGAGAGGGAGGGAGAGATGAGGGGAGAGGGGGAGAGGAGGAGGGAGAGATGAGGGGAGGAGGGGGAGAGAGGGGAGGGAGAGGTGAATCTGTCGTCGTTGGGATCCTCCTCACACACTGTAAAACATCTGAGAGGCTGGTCCTCCTCCTGACATGGAGGGGGGAGGGGGGAGGAGAGAGGGAGGGAGAGATGAGGGGAGAGGGGGAGAGGAGGGGAAAAGAGAGGGAGGGAGAGATGAGGGGAGGAGAGGGAAGGAGAGGGGAGGAGAGAGAGGAGAGAGGAGGAGAGAGATGAGGGGAGGAGAGGAGAGAGACGAGGAGAGGGGGAGGGAGAGATGAGGGGAGGAGAGGGGGAGGGAGAGATGAGGGGAAGAGAGAGATGAGGGGAGAGGGGGAGAGGAGGGGAGGAGAGGGGAGGAGAGAGATGAGGGGAGGAGGGGAGGAGAGGGAAGGAGAGGGGAGGAGAGAGATGAGGGGAAGAGAGAGAGGAGGGAGGACGGGGGAGAGAGGAGGAGGAGAAAGGGGGAGAGAGGACAGACAGTGTTGACGTTTTCTCCCTCGTGTTTGAGGCCAATTATTTCATTAAAACAAGATCATGTTTTCACAAAAGGATTTGCTGAGATTTGAACAGAGAATTCAGTCGAAATGAATCCACCTCAGAATTCTGCAAAACACAAATATATTCACACAGATTTACAGTTTGTTTCAGTTTGAAGTTCCACCACAGTCTGTACTTTACAAAACTCACACGTTTGAGCTCAAATCACACTCTGAACAAACCACAAACTGTAGGTGAAGCACTTAGCGCCGTAGAAATAAAGTCGACAGAAACAAGTTAACACTGACATTAAAGTCCTTTAACTGACAACGATCACGTCTTTGGAGTCGAGTAACGGCACCATTTGTGAATAAAACACTGACTTTTGTTTATTTCACACGAGTTTTTGTTTTTGTTGTTTGTTTTTGTGGACAGTTACAGTTATTTATCGACTGATCACAACTAATCGATTATTTAAAGTCTACGTGACAGGTTGAGAGTTTAGAGATTCCTGGACGTTGTGAAGTGGTTTCTCAGAGTTCGGCCGGCGCTGCTTTGGGCCCGTGGCAGGTCTGAGCTCGTCCTCCTCTTCCTCCTCTTCACCTTCTGTGAACTCAGTGACTGCAGGTCACAGACGTCACATTTTTCACTGTCGGTTTGAGTTATGGACGAGAGCTTCACGCATCGAGAGGCCGAGACCACGGAAAAAAAACATTAAAACCACAGCGACAGGCGAGAAAACGACTGATTAACACATCGAGAGGCCGAGAACATGCAACAAAACCATTAAAACCACAGCAACAGGCGAGAAAACGATTGCGAGGATCAGATTAACACATCGAGAGGCAAAAAACACGCAACGAAACCATTAAAACCACAGCAACAGGCGAGAAAACGTCAGATTAACACTTCGAGAGGCAAAAAACATGCAACAAAACCATTAAAACAGCAGCAACAGCAACGAAAACGACTGATTAGCGCATCGAGAAGCCAAGAACGCGCAACAAAACCATTAAAACAGCAGCAACAGCAATGAAAACGTCAGATTGACACATCGAGAGGCCGAGAACATGCAACAAAACCATTAAAACCACATCAACAGGCGAGAAAACGACTGCGAGGATCAGATTAACGCATCGAGAGGCCGAGAACACGCAACAAAACCATTAAAACCACAGCAACAGCAACGAAAACGTCAGATTAACGCATTGAGAGGCAAAAAACACCCAACAAAACCATTAAAACAACAGCAACAGGCGAGAAAACGTCAGATTAACACATCGAGAGGCCGAGACCACGCAACAAAACCATTAAAACAACAGCAACAGGCGAGAAAACGTCAGATTAACACATCGAGAGGCCGAGACCACGCAACAAAACCATTAAAACCACAGCAACAACAATGAAAACGTCAGATTAACACATCGAGAGGCAAAAAACACGCAACAAAACCATTAAAACCACAGCAACAACAATGAAAACGTCAGATTAACACATCGAGAGGCAAAAAACACGCAACAAAACCATTAAAACCACAGCAACGACAGGCGAGAAAATGACTGATTAACACATCGAGAGGCCGAGAACACGCAACAAAACCATTAAAACAGCAGCAACAGCAACAAAAACGACTGATTAACACATCAAGAGGCAAAAAACACACAACAAAACCATTAAAACCACAGCAACAACAATGAAAACGTCAGATTAACACATCGAGAGGCAAAAAACACGCAACAAAACCATTAAAACCACAGCAACAACAATGAAAACGTCAGATTAACACATCGAGAGGCAAAAAACACGCAACAAAACCATTAAAACCACAGCAACAGCAATGAAAACGTCAGATTAACACATCGAGAGGCCGAGACCACGCAACAAAACCATTAAAACCACAGCAACGGGCGAGAAAACGTCAGATTAACACATCGAGAGGCCGAGAACACGCAACAAAACCATTAAAACCACAGCAACAGGCGAGAAAACGACTGATTATAACAACAACAGCAGCGAAAACGACTGCGAGGATCAGATTAACACATCGAGAGGCCGAGAACACGCAACAAAACCATTAAAACCACAGCAACAGCAACGAAAACGTCAGATTAACGCATCGAGAGGCCGAGAACACGCAACAAAACCATTAAAACCCACAGCAACAGCAACGAAAACGTCAGATTAACGCATCGAGAGGCCGAGACCACGCAACAAAACCATTAAAACCTCAGCAACAGGCGCGAAAACGTCTGCGAGGTTCAGATTAACACATCGAGAGGCCGAGACCACGCCACAAAACCATTAAAACAACAACAACAACAACAGGCGCGAAAATGACTGATTAACGCATCGTGAGGCAAAAAACACGCAACAAAACCATTAAAACCACAGCAACAGGCGAGAAAACGTCTGATTAACGCATCGAGAGGCCAAGACCACGCCACAAAACAATTAAAACCACAGCAACAACAATGAAAACGTCAGATTAACACATCGAGAGGCAAAAAACACGCAACAAAACCATTAAAACCACAGCAACAGGCGAGAAAACGTCTGATTAACGCATCGAGAGGCCAAGACCACGCCACAAAACAATTAAAACCACAGCAACAGGCGCGAAAACGTCAGATTAACACTTCGAGAGGCAAAAAACATGCAACAAAGCCATTAAAACAGCAGCGACAAGCGCAAAAACAACTGCGAGGATCAGATTAACGCATCAAGAGGCCGAGAACACGCTACAAAACCATTAAAACCACAACAACAGCAATGAAAACGTCAGATTAACACATCGAGAGGCAAAAAACACACAACAAAACCATTAAAACAACAGGCGCGAAAACGTCTGCGAGGATCAGATTAATTACAACAACACCAACAGTCAAGAAAACGTCAGATTAACACATTGAGAGGCAAAAAACACGCAACAAAACCATTAAAACCACAGCAACAGGCGAGAAAACATCTAAAAGTGACAAGGACACGACTAAAAGTGATAAAGTCAATTGAACGTGACAAAAATGTGACTAAAAGGGACAAAAGCACGACTAAAAGCGTCAAAAATGCGACTCAAAACGAAAAAAACACGACAAAAAATTACCAAAACGTGACTAAAAACATCACAAACGCGACTTATAGTGACAAACACAACTGAACGTGACAAAAACGTGACTAAAAGTGAGAAAAACGCGACTAGAAGAGACAAAAATGCGAGTAAAAGTGAGAAAAATGCGAGTTAAAGTGAGAATAAAAGATCGTTTTTAAGAAGAATCAATATGAGACATGTTTATTTACTACAGAATACTTAAACTCTTTTTTTTTTTTTTACAGTAAACTCGATCTGATCATAGTTTTTTGTGATTTCTTGCTCAGACAGAGGGAGAGAGCAACCCAGATTTAACCCTTCGTGTCCGTGGCCGCCCAGGTCAAACATGTTATGCTTTCTTTGACCTTTGACCTCTGACCTCTAGACTGAACTTAACCTGTGCACAACCTCGTGTTAAACGTCCACTTGACCTCGACAGAGAGCGTCGCAGAGTCAGAAAAGTCATCGTTCAGAGCGTTTTTTTGGAGCTGTTTTTTGTGCGTGGAGCTTCGGTTTCACTCACTCGAACGTTAAAGGGTTAAATGTAAAGTGAAAGTAGTTTCTCGTGCCGCTACAGGACGCGTCTTCACCTGAAACTCGACTGCTCTGCGTCTGGAACGTTGTGGGATGCACGAGTTCAGGTGAAAACGCACTCCGTCTGTGGCTGTCCTTAAAGGAGCTGCACCTGTTTGTTATTGTTTTGAAAAATGAAACTATAATAATAATAATAATAATAATAATAATAATAATAATAATAAAGTAAGTAAAATGTGTGTTGCTCGAGCGCAGATCTAATGTAAAAGCTTCTGTTCAGGTGAAAATGAGACACCGCTCTCTCTCTGCGTCTGTTTACGGAGCGTTTTATTCTACGAGAAGCAGGAAGTGCGCAATTAGCATGCTAATGTTTGTTAGCTTTACCTGGGACAATAAAACGCGCTCAGAAATAGCGAGTCTGCACCTGTCTGAACCTGTCTGTTCCTGTCTGCACCTGTCTTAACTCGTCCCTGCCCCTGTCTGCTTTCTATGTGCACCTGTCTTCACCTGTCTGCTCTTGTCCCTGCACCTGTCTGCTCCTGTCTGTTCCTGTCTCTGCTCCCGTCTGCACCTGTCTGCACCTGTCTGTTCCTGTCTCTGCTCCCGTCTGCACCTGTCTGCACCTGTCTGTTCCTGTCTCTGCTCCCGTCTGCACCTGTCTGCACCTGTCTGTTCCTGTCTCTGCTCCCGTCTGCACCTGTCTGTTTTCGTCTCTGCTCCTGTCTGCACCTGTCTACTCCTGTCTGCTCCTGTCTGCTCCTGTCAGCACCTGTCTGCGCTCTACCTGCACCTGTCTGCATCTGTCTGCTCCTGTCAGCACCTGTCTGCATCTGTCTGCTCCTGTCAGCACCTGTCTGCATCTGTCTGCTCCTGTCAGCACCTGTCTGCGCTCTACCTGCACCTGTCTGCATCTGTCTGCTCCTGTCAGCACCTGTCTGCATCTGTCTGCTCCTGTCAGCACCTGTCTGCGCTCTACCTGCACCTGTCTGCATCTGTCTGCTCCTGTCAGCACCTGTCTGCATCTGTCTGCTCCTGTCAGCACCTGTCTGCGCTCTACCTGCACCTGTCTGCATCTGTCTGCTCCTGTCAGCACCTGTCTGCGCTCTACCTGCACCTGTCTAGAAAATTTAGCTAAAAAAATCTCCCCTGAGCTTCAAACGACAGAAACTGCTTTTTTATTTCTGTCATTTATTCCACTTTTTTCAGCTCAAATGGTACAAATATAACAAACACACCCTCACTGCTGCAGCTACTGCTGCTGCTGCTGCTGCTGTTGTTGTTGCTGTTGTTGTTGTTGTTGTTGTTGTTGTTGTTGTTTATCGTTGACGTCATGTTTTCTAATGGATTCATTTTCTGTCCTGAAGCACTTGTTTTTTTCCTGTTTGAGCTGAGGTTCTGTGTCTAATTTTCTCACTTTTACATTTAAAAGATGAAAAAATAAACGTAATAAACACCGAGCTCTAACACTGAACACTATTGTCGCGTCTCGTTTTCTGAAGTCGATGTGGTGACTGTGGCTCTTCGTTCGTCTCGTTAGCGCCTCGTTAGCGCCTCGTTAGCGCCTCGTTAGCGCCTCGTTAGCGCCTCGTTAGCGCCTCGTTAGCGCCTCTTTTTCCTGTCGTCGCTTTGTCGCTTCTGCTCCTGTCGACGCCGCGCTCTGATTGGACGAGGACGGTCACATGACTCCGCCCCGGGTCTCACCTTCAGCTCGTTATGACACCGGCTCTAACTTTAACGAGTGTGTTTGTCCCTGCACCTGTCAGCTCCTGTCTGCACCTGTCTGCACCTGTCAGCTCCTGTCAGCACCTGTCTACACCTGTCTGCTCCTGTCTGCACCTGTCAACTCCTGTCTGCCCCTTGTACCTGCTTCTATCTGCACCTGTCTGCACCAGTCTGCAACTGTCTGCTCCTGTCTGCACCTGTCAGCACCTGTCTGCCCCTGTCTGCCTCTTGTACCTGCTTCTATCTGCTCCTGTCTGCACCTGTCAGCTCCTGTCTGTACCTGTCTACACCTGTCAACTCCTGTCTGTACCTGTCTGCCCCTTGTACCTGCTTCTATCTGCACCTGTCTGTTCCTGTCTGCACCTGTCAGCTCCTGTCTGTTCCTGTCTGCACCTGTCTGCTCCTGTCTGCCCCTTGCACCTGCTCCTGTCTGCAACTGTCTGTCTCTTGCACCTGCTCCTGTCTGCACCTGTCTGCACCTGTCTGCTCCTGTCTGTCTCTTGCACCTGCTCCTGTCTGCACCTGTCTGTTCCTGTCTGCTCCTGTCAGCACCTGTCTGCTCATGTCTGCTCCTGTCTGCACCTGTCTGTTCCTCTCTGCAATTGTCCCTGCACCTGTCTGTTCCTGTCTGCACCTGTCTGCCCTTGTCCTTGCACCTGTCTGCACTTGTCCTTGCACCTGTCAGCTCCTGTTTGCACTTGTCTCCCTTGCTCTGCACCTGTCTGTTCCTTTCTGCTCCTGTCTGCAGCTGTCTGTTTCTGACTGCACCTGTCAACACCTGTCTCTGCACCTGTCTGCACCTGTCTGTGGCCACATTGAGTTGACTCAGACCAGGTTTTCTTACAACTTTATTCTTACTGTAGTTCCCACAGATTTAATTATTTCAATGAGCCTTAAGTCGTGTTGAGTTCTTTATTTTGACCATTGACTTTATCTGTGCGAATGAGAGGCAGAAATGCTGTGGGACATTTCAGGGAACACACTGTAAAAGCCACACTGCAGCTTTAACACTTTGAACTGTTTGGTTTCGTGCATCTTTTCTCTGGAATCACAGGCAGCTGACCTTTGACCTCTGACCTGCAGGTGAATCTGCCTCAGGTGAGACTCTGAGCTGTGATTGGTCGAGCCTCTCCTCCTCCTGTGCTGAGTTTCATAATCTGAGTTTCATAACAGATACACACACGTGTGTATGTGTTATTACACGTGTGTGACTATGTTATTACACGTGTGTATGTGTTATTACACGTGTGTGACTATGTTATTACACGTTTGTATCTGTTATTACACGTGTGTATCTGTTATTACACGTGTGTGACTATGTTATTACACGTGTGTATGTGTTATTACATGTGTGTATCTATTATTACACGTGTGTGACTGTTATTACACGTGCGTATGTGTTATTACACGTGCATATGTGTTATTACACATACAAACTGGGCTAAAACTCATCTAATGTCATCAGTTCTTTTAGCGGACAAATACAAATATATTTGAACTTATTTATTTAGTTTAATTAATGTTTAAAGGGTCAAAAAAGTAGTTTATTTTGTGTAAATCATGTATAAAGTTTGTCTCCCCAGTGTGATGTCATCAGTTTGTTTACTTCCTGTAATTGTCGACAGATTTTTCAACTTTTCTCCACAAACAGAGACCTGATTGGTGTAAAACTATAATTTATATTTACAACAAGTATTAATGCACTGAATAAAGTCAAAATTAGAAAATCATAAAAACCTGTTATACGCCCTTTAAATGTGTATTTCAACCTGTCATAGGCCCTTTAAACCTGTCATAGGCCCTTTAAACCTGTCATAGGCCCTTTAAACATAAGTCGAGATGGTGATTGTTGTGAGTTCGGTCCGTGTTTGGTCCCGGTTTTGTCTCTGTGTTTAGTTCAGATTCAGTCCAGGTTGAGTTCGCTGTTGGTTTTGGATTCCAGCTCTGCAGAGACTTGCGCCTGAGTTTGTGAGCGACGGATGAACGAAAGAATGAAAGAATGAAAGAATGAAAGAATGAAAGAACGAAAGAATGCTGCCGTCTGAGAGCGCCGACACACTCAGCTCTTTCGCGAGTCGTTTATTTTGGAATGTAACAGTCTTTTACTCGAGTCAAAGTGTTGGACGTTTGTGTTTTTCCATAAACCAACACCGAACATTTTACAGTGTCCGTATACTCTGCAATAGTCATGCTGTCTAATCAGTATCTTGATATGCCACGCTTGTGAGAAATGGGCCTTTTATGTTTATAGAAAACGTTTTATGTCTTCGAGTTCGGCTCATGGAAAAATACTGTTGTTTGTATTTTGGTCAGTGCACATTAAAGGGGCTGTACCTGATTTTTACTGTTTTGAAACGTGAAAAACAGAACTAGGTCGTTTTCAAGATATTTTACATTTAATGAGATAAAATCTGTGTTAAATCTGTGTAAAAGCATCTGTTCAGCTGAAAATGAGACACAGCACTTTCTCTGCATCTGTTTATAGAGCGTTTTTCTACGAAGTGCAGTGTTAATATGCTAATGTTTGTTAGCTTTAGCGCTCTGGTGAAAAGTGCTTTAAACTCATGGAGGTGAATATTTATGATGCTGGGACTGAATTAAAGTGAGAGACACATGATGGAAAGAGTTTTTGTCACTTTTAGTCACAAATTTGTCACTATTAGTTGCAATTTTGTCACTTTTTAGTCACGTTTTAGTCAATTTTGTCACGTTTTTGTCACTTCTAGCCTCGGTTTTTGTCACTTTTAGTTGAAACTTTGTCACTTTTAGTCATGTTTTAGTTTAGCTATCATGTTTTTGTTACAATTAGCCACGTTTTTGTCGCTTTAAGTCGCGTTTTTGTCACATTTAGTCGCAATTTTATCACTTTGAGCCAATGTAGTCATGTTTTTGTCACTGTTAGCCATGATTTGTCACTTCTAGCCTTGTTTTTTGGCACTTTCAGTCATGTTTTGTCACTTTTAATAGCAATTTTGTCACTTTTTAGTCACATTTTAGTCAATTTTGTCATGTTTTTGTCACTGTTAGCCTTGTTTTTGTCACTTCTAGTCTTTTTCCCTGTCTGTATTTGTATCCTTAGTTTATGCTAATGTTTGTTAGCTTTAGCGCTCTGGTAAAAAAAAGTGCTTTAAACGCATGGAGATGAATATTTATGATGCTGGGACTGAATTAAAGTGAAAGATACATGAGGCTGACGGGAAGAGTTTTTGTCACTTTTAGTTGCGATTTTGTCACTTTTGGTCACAATTTTGTCACTTTGAAGTCACGCTTTAGGCAATTTGGTCATGTTTTTGTTATTATTAGCCAACTTTTTGTCAATTTAATTCGCGTTTTTGTCACATTTAGTCATGTTTTGTCACTTTTAGTCGCAATTTTGTCACTCTTTAGACACATTTGAGTCAATTTAGTCATGTTTTTGTTACTGTTAGCCATGATTTGTCACTTCTAGCCTAGTTTTTGGCATTTTCAGTCATGCTTTGTCACTTTTCATTGCAATTTTGTCACATTTTAGTAAAAAGACAACCTAGTCATTTTTTTGTCACTGTTAGCTTTGTTTTTGTCACTTCTAGTCTTTTTCCCTGTCTGTATTTGTATCCTTAGTTTATGCTAATGTTTGTTAGCTTTAGTGCTTTAAACTCATGGAGGTGAATATTAATGATGCTGGGACTGCATTAAAGTGAGAGATACATGTGACTAATGGAAAGAGTTTTTGTCATTTTTAGTTGTGATTTGATTTTTTAAATTTTTTTAGTTGTGATGTTTTGTGATTTGTGATTTTTCACTTTTGGTCACAATTTTGTCACTTTGTAGTCAGGCTTTAGACAATTTGGTCATGTTTTTGTTACTATTAGCCACGTTTTTGTCAATTTAAGTTGCGTTTTGGTCACATTTAGCCATGTTTTGTCACTTTTAGTCACAATTTTGTCACTCTTTGGTCACGTTTGAGTGAAGTAAGTAATGTTTTTGTTCCTATTAGCCATGTTTTGTCACTTCTAGCCTTGTTTTTGTTTGCTAATGTGTGTTAGCTTTAGCGCTAAAAAGTGCTTTAAACTCATGGAGGTGAATATTTATGATGCTGGCACTGCATTAAATTAAGAGATAGATGTGACTGATGGAAAGGGTTTTTTGTTACTTTTAGTCGCAATTTTGTCACTTTTTAGTCACATTTTAGTCAATTTTGTCATGTTTTCTTCACCTCTAGCCTCGTTTTTGTCACTTTTAGTCGCAATTTTGTTACTTTTAGTTGCAATTTTGTCACTTTTTAGTCAAGCCTTAGTCAATTTTTTTCATGTTTTTGTTAGGATTAGCCACGTTTTTGTCGCTTTTAAGTCATGTTTTTGTCACATTTAGTCATGTTTTGTCACTTTTAGAGCGGAGTTTTGTCACGCTTAAGTCACATTTGAGTCAATTTAGTCGTGTTTTTGTTACTATTTGCCATGATTTGTCATTTTTTTGCCTTGTTTTGTCACTTTCAGTCATGTTTTGTCACTTTTAATTGCAATTTTGTCACATTTTAGTAGCATTTAAGAACACTTAGTCATGTTTTTGTCACTATTGGCCATGTTTTTGTCACTTCTATTCTTTTTCCCTGTCTGTATTTGTATCCTTAGTTTATGCTAATGTTTGTTAGCTTTAGCGCTCTGTTGAAAAGTGCTTTAAACTCATGGAGGTGAATATTTAGGATGATGGGACTGGATTAAGAAAGTGATTGATGTGACTGAACTGATGGAAAGCGATTTGTCACTTTTAGTAGCGTTTTTGTCACTTGTAGTTGCAATTTTGTCATTTTAGTCGCAATTTGTCCCTTTTTAGTCACAGTTTAGTAAATTTAGTCATGTTTTTGTTAATATTAGCCATGTTTTTGTCACTTCTAACTTTGTTTTAGTCACTTCTGGCCTCGTTTTTGTTACTTGTAGTAGCGTTATTGTCACTTAGCCACAATTCTGTCACTTTCTAGTCACGTTGTAGTCAATTTTGTCATGTTTTTGTTACTATTAGCCATGTTTTTGTCACTTTATGGCATATTTTTGTCACATTTAGTCATGTTTTGTCACTTTTAGTCGCAATTTTGTCACTTGTTAGTCACGTTTTAATCAATTTTGTCATGTTTTTGTTAATATTGGCCATGTTTTTGTCACTTCTAACTATGTTTTAGTCACTTCTAGCCTTGTTTTTGTCACTTTTAGTCACAATTTTGTTACTTTGAGTTGCAATTTTGAGACTTTTTAGTCACGTTGTAGTGTATTTTGTCATGTTTTTGTTAATATTGGCCATGTTTTTGTCACTTATAACTATGTTTAGTCACTTCTGGCCTCGTTTTTGTTACTTGTAGTAGCGTTTTTGTCACTTAGTCACAATTTTGTCACTTTTAGTCATGTTTTAGTCGATTTTGTCATGTTTTTGTCACTATTAGCCATGTTTTTGTCACTTCCAGACTCATTTTTTTTCTCGTTTTAAGAGTTTAACTAAAACCATTTGTGTTTTTCACCCTTGAAACAGTCAAAATCAGGTAGAGCACCTTTAATGTCAGTTGTATTATTATCACACACAGATCACGATGCGGTTCATAAACATTTCCTGGAGGCATTTCTCAGGAGTTTGATTCATGAGTTCATTTATTTTCTTGTGGCCACATTCTTCCTGTCAGGACTCTGAGCCGTGTGTGTGTGTGTGTACAGTGTGTGTGTGTGTGTGTGTGTGTGTGTGTGTGTGTGTGTGTGTGTGTGTGTGTGTGTGTTCTGTTCAGCGTTCCAGGTGAAATGGAGGATTGTGGCTCAGGTTTGGTTTGAGGTTCGTGCTCGTATTAAACACACCTTAAGGCCAGACACTGCAGGTGAAAACAACTTCAACTGAGAGACATCCATTTTGAAACCTTCAGTGTTTCCCAACCAGGGGTACGGAGACGCCAAGGGGCACACGAGCAATGAGTAATGAGAGTTTAACTAAAACTGTTTCTGTTTTTCACCTTTAAAACAATAAAAATCCGGTACAGCACCTTTAATCAAGTCATTTTCACTCAGACTGATGATGTATAGTTGTACATTTGTCATATTTTGGAGGTACTTAGAACTTTTTACATCGATGGGCGACATACTGAAATATGGACCAAGCCAAGGGCCACAAATCAACTGTGAAATGTTCAAAAAAGCTGCATTAATCTGATGTTTTAAGCACCACCACATCTATATTCAGTCTCTGTGTCATAATCTGTATTGCACCAGAATGTTAGTTACTTAGATTAGTGTAGAAAATCTGAAATTAGCTGTGAAAAGCACTTCTCAGGACAATGTGGGCCAATTCACCAGGAAGTCTAAGGGCCAAGAAAAATTGGTCTGAGGGCCTTAGTTTGGACATGCCTGCTTTAAAAGATAACAAAAAATAAAAAGGTGGTATTAGTTGTTCATTTAGCATATTTTGGAGTATCTTGGATCACAAGTATAATTAAAATAAAAATATAATTGTAGTAATTGACAATATTCATTCATTCATTCATTCATTCATTTTCTACCGCTTATTCCCGTTAGGGGTTGCGGGTGACTGGAGCCTATCCCAGTGACTTTGGGCCTTAGGCGGGGTACACCCATGTTTTTGTCACTTCTAACTTTGTTTTAGTCACTTCTGGCCTCTTTTTTGTTACTTGTAGTAGCGTTTTTGTCACTTAGTCACAATTTTGTCACTTTTTAGTCACGTTGTAGTCAATTTTGTCATGTTTTTGTTACTATTAGCCACGTTTTTGTCACTTTATGGCATATTTTTGTCATGTTTTGTCACTTTTTGTCGCAATTTGTCACTTTTTAGTCACGTTTTAGTCAATTTTGTCATGTTTTTGTCACTATTTACCATGTTTTTGTCACTTTTAAGAGTTTAACTAAAACCATTTCTGTTTTGCCCCACTCGTCGCAGACAATATGATAATTGACAATATGTGACTAGTAAACCCATTTATTTGCCTGAAACTCAAGTTAAGGGTTACTCTGCGTATGAGACAAAGCTTAGGGTTTACTCGAGACAAAAAAAGGTCGAAAACCACTGCCCTTCTTATCCGTTCTTATATGTGTGAATGTAAGAACAAATGTGCTAATTTTTCATCCTGTCATATTTTTTATACAAAGTAAAGGCCAGCACATGTTAGTGTGGGGTTACAGTGGGGCTAGTGTGGGGTTATTGTGCGGTTACTGTGGGGTTAGTGTTAGTCCTGGTTTGGACCTGATTTAGTCCTGGTTTAGTCCTGGTTCAGTCCTGGTTTAGACCTGGTTCAGTCCTGGTTCAGTCCTGGTTCAGTCCTGGTTCGGTCCTGGTTCAGTCCTGGTTCGGTCCTGGTTCGGTCCTGGTTCAGTCCTGGTTCAGTCCTGGTTCAGACCTGGTTCAGTCCTGCTTCAGTCCTGGTTCAGTTCTCTTACAGTCCTTGTTTTCTCTTCTCAGATGTGGAGGAGTTCATGTGTAAGACTCCGGCCGTCGCAGACATCGTGATCCTGGTCGATGGGTCCTGGAGCATCGGTCGGATAAACTTCAGGCTCGTGCGAACTTTTCTGGAAAACCTGGTCAAGGCCTTCACCGTCGACATCGACAAAACCAGGATCGGTGAGACCACTTTCACGTTCACACCGCGGTCTTCTCGTGACGTCACAACTTTCCTTCAGCCAATGACATTTAACACAGACGGAGAGCAGCCAAACGGAATATTGTCGTTGTTGGTCGAGTCACTGAGAATTTACCTGAATTTACCTCAAGAGCAAGAGACTTTGGACTTTACTGTAAAACATCTCAAAGGTAAATTCACAAATGTTTAACCTAAAATCATCAGGTTCAACATTTGTGATTTTACCTTTGAGATATTTCATGGTTCAGATCTCAGTGACTCGTCCTAGGGGCCCAACGTTGGACTCTGACCGTACATTTGAATGCGAAGGGGCACAAGTGAGGCTTCCTGCCCCGGGCCACCACATTTCCGTTGCCGGCCCTGCTGCTGCCCCCCACCTTTTCTAAAAGATAATATTCTGCCGCAGTGACCTTTTCTCTCTTTTGATCCTGTTCTGACAATGTTCTTCATCAAAAGCAACAGTCTGGTTGCTAGGTAACAGTTGTTTACAGTCTGGTTGCTAGGTAACAGTTGTTTACAGTCTGGTTGCTAGGTAACAGTCTGCCTTGTTTACAGTCTGGTTGCTAGGTAACACTTGGCCCTTGTTTACAGTCTGATTGCTAAGTAACACTTGGCCTTTGTTTACAGTCTGGTTGCTAGGTAACACTTGGCCCTTGTTTACAGTCTGGTTGCTAAGTAACACTTGGCCCTTGTTTACAGTCTGGTTGCTAGGTAACAGTCGGCCTTGTTTACAGTCTGGCTGCTAGGTAACAGTTGTTTACAGTCTGGTTGCTAGGTAACAGTCGGCCCTTGTTTACAGTCTGGTTGCTAGGTAACAGTTGTTTACAGTCTGGTTGCTAGGTAACAGTCGGCCCTTGTTTACAGTCTGGTTGCTAGGTAACAGTCGGCCCTTGTTTACAGTCTGGCTGCTAGGTAACAGTTGTTTACAGTCTGGTTGCTAGGTAACAGTCGGCCCTTGTTTACAGTCTGGTTGCTAGGTTAAAAGTTGGCCCTTGTTTACGGTCTGGTTGCTAGGTAACAGTTGTTTACAGTCTGGTTGCTAGGTAACAGTCGGCCCTTGTTTACAGTCTGGTTGCTAGGTAACAGTCGGCTCTTGTTTACAGTCTGGTTGCTAGGTAACAGTCGGCCCTTGTTTACAGTCTGGTTGCTGTGGTAACAGTCGGCCCTTGTTTACAGTCTGGTTGCTAGGTAACAGTCGGCCCTTGTTTACAGTCTGGTTGCTAGGTAACATTTGGCCCTTGTTTACAGTCTGGTTGCTAGGTAACACTTGGCCCTTGTTTACAGTCTGGTTGCTAGGTAACACTTGGCCCTTGTTTACAGTCTGGTTGCTAGGTAACAGTTGTTTACAGTCTGGTTGCTAGGTAACAGTCGGCTCTTGTTTACAGTCTGGTTGCTAGGTAACAGTCGGCCCTTGTTTACAGTCTGGTTGCTATGGTAACAGTTGTGGAATTACCTCTAACTGTGTCATACAACCACACGTGTGTAGTTTAAAGTCTCTCTGACAGGTTCAACACCTTTATTTTTTTTAAATTCATGTTTAAAGGGGAAAAAAGTTAATTATTTTGTGTAAATTATGCATAACCTTTGTCTCCCCGGTGTGATGTCACCGGTTTGTTTATTTATGTAATTTTCAACATATTTTTCAACGTTTTTCCACAAATGCTGCTTGATTGGTATCAAACTAAAATTTATATTTACAACATGTATTAATGCACTGGATAAAGTCAAATCAGAAAAACATGAAAATCTGTCAAATGCACTTTAAACATTTGTCCTGTTTGTCTCCAGTTTGTGTAAAGTTCATGATGTCACTTCCTGGTTGAGCACGAGCACAAATATGACACAGTTAGAGGTAATTCCACAGCTGTTACCATAGCAACCAGACTGTAAACAAGAGCCAACATCCACAGACATCACCCAATAGTTCGAGCTGACAATAATAATCCCTGATAAGACTTTATTTTGTTGAATGACGGTTTAAACTGTCAGAAAGATGCATCAGTTGCTGTAAATTGTCTTCATAGTTTCAATGGTACGTCGCCTTTTGATGACATCACAGAGGGATTCAGATCTACTTCCTGTCATTTTAAACTTGCTTTCACCAACTGCAGCTTCACAAATGTAAAACTGTGATAGATATTTACCACAGATGCCCTCCCGCCAAACGGAGTCAGAATTAGACCGTTTTAAAGAACTTCCGTAGAGACTTTAAACTTTAAAACGAGGTATAACGTGCCCAGGTGGATTATCGGACAAATTGAGTTTCTCGTCCGGGAGTATCCTTTCCTCGTCCTGAGTGTTCTGCTGGTGCTGTGTTCAGGTCTGGCTCAGTACAGCGGAGATCCTCGTGTCGAGTGGCACCTGAACACTCACTCCACCAAAACCGCCGTGATGGAAGCCGTGAAGAACCTGCCGTACAAAGGAGGGAACACTCTCACAGGTAGAACAACACTCGCACAGGTAGAACAACAGCCTCACAGGTCGAACAACAACAACTACAACAGGTAACACACTCAAACACACTCAAAGCTGCCGTATCGAAGCCGTGAAGAACCTGCCGTACAAAGGAGGGAACACTCTCACAGGTAGAACAACACTCACAGGTAGAAAAACACTCACAGGTAGAACAACACTCACAGGTAGAACAACAGCCTCACAGGTAGAACAACAGCCTCACAGGTAGAACAACACTCCACAGGTAGAACAACACTCACAGGTAGAACAACAGCCTCACAGGTAGAACAACACTCACAGGTAGAACAACACTCTCACAGGTAGAACAACACACTCACAGGTAGAACAACACTCTCACAGGTAGAACAACACTCACAGGTAGAACAACAACAACTACAACAGGTAACACGCTCAAAGCTGCCGTATCGAAGCCGTGAAGAACCTGCCGTACAAAGGAGGGAACACTCTCACAGGTAGAACAACACCCTCACAGGTAGAACAACACTGTCACAGGTAGAACAACACTGTCACAGGTAGAACGACACTGTCAGAGGTAGAACGACACTGTCACAGGTAGAACAACACCACTCACAGGTAGAACAACACTGTCACAGGTAGAACGACACACTCACAGGTAGAACAACACTCACAGGTAGAACAACACACTCACAGGTAGAACAACACTCACAGGTAGAACAACACTGTCACAGGTAGAACAACACTGTCACAGGTAGAACGACACTGTCACAGGTAGAACAACACACTCACAGGTAGAACAACACTCTCACAGGTAGAACAACACTCTCGCAGGTAGAACAACTATCACAAGCAGAACAACACTTGCACAGGTAGAACAACACTCTCACAGGTAGAACAACACACTCACAGGTAGAACAACACACTCACAGGTAGAACAACACTCTCACAGGTAGAACAACACACTCACAGGTAGAACAACACTCACAGGTAGAACAACACTCTCACAGGTAGAACAACACTCTCACAGGTAGAACAACACACTCACAGGTAGAACAACAGCCTCACAGGTAGAACAACACTATCACGGGTAGAACAACACTCGCACAGGTAGAACAACACTATCACAGGTAGAACAACACTCACAGGTAGAACAACACTATCACAGGTAGAACAACACTATCACGGGTAGAACAACACTATCACGGGTAGAACAACACTATCACGGGTAGAACAACACTCACAGGTAGAACAACAGCCTCACAGGTAGAACAACAACAACTACAACAGGTAACACACTCAAATACACTCGAAGCTGCCGTATCGAAGCCGTGAAGAACCTGCCATACAAAGGAGGGAACACTCTCACAGGTAGAACAACACTCTCACAGGTAGAACAATAGCTCCAACATTAACACTCTCACAGGTAGAACAATAGCTCCAACATTAACACTCTCACAGGTAGAACAACACTCACAGGTAGAACAACACTCTCACAGATAGAACAACCCTATCACAGGTAGAACAACAACTCCAACAGTAACACTCTCACAGGTAGAACAACACACTCATGGGTAGAACAACACTCTCACAGGTAGAACAACTCTATCACAGGCAGAGCAACAGCCTCACAGGTAGAACAACAACTCCAACAGTAACACTCACAGGTAGGACAACACTATCACAGGTGGAACAACACACTCACAGGTAGAACAACACTCACAGGTAGAACAACACACTCACAGGTAGAACAACAGCCTCACAGGTAGAACAACACTCACAGGTAGAACAACACACTCACTGATAGAACAACAGCCTCACAGGTAGAACAACAGCCTCACAGGTATATCAACATTATCATGGGTAGAACAACACACTCACAGGTAGAACAACACCCTCACAGGTAGAACAACACTCGCACAGGTAGAACAACACTCGCACAGGTAGAACAACACTCGCACAGGTAGAACAACACCCGCACAGGTAGAACAACACTCTCACAGGTAGAACAACACTCACAGGTAGAACAACACTCACAGGTAGAACAACACTCTCACAGGTAGAACAACACTCACAGGTAGAACAACACTATCACAGGTAGAACAACACTCACAGGTAGAACAACACTCACAGGTAGAACAACACACTCACAGGTAGAACAACACTCACAGGTAGAACAACACTCACAGGTAGAACAACACTCACAGGTAGAACAACACTCACAGGGAGAACAACAATAACTACAATTACAACAACAGAGGTGCCGTATCGAAGCCGTGAAGAACCTGCCGTACAAAGGAGGGAACACTCTCACAGGTAGAACAATAACTCCAACATTAACACTGTCATGGTGAGAACAACACTCTTACAGGTAGAACAACACTATCACAGGTAGAACAACACTGTCACAGGTAGAACAACACTCTCACAGGTAGAACAACACACTCACAGGTAGAACAACACTATCACAGGTAGAACAACAGCCTCACAGGTAGAACAACACACTCACAGGTAGAACAACACACTCACAGGTAGAACAACACTCACACAGGTAGAACAACACACTCACAGGTAGAACAACACTCACAGGTAGAACATCACTCACAGGTAGAACAACACTCTCACAAGTAGAACAACACTCACAGGGAGAACAACACACTCACAGGTAGAACAACACTCTCACAGGTAGAACAACACACTCACAGGTAGAACAACACACTCACAGGTTCATTGATGAGTCTTACATAAAGTGCTAATTAACATTGCACTGAAATGAAGCAAAGGATCATGGTCTTTGTAGTTCCTTCTGTTTTTTAGCTTTAGCTGCGACGACACAAAGCATTTAAAGAAAAAAGCTTCTCATTTTATATTATTTTGAGGCTTTTGACGATACGATATCACAATGTTCTGGATTTGATGTGTGTTTAGCAAATCTGATCGTAAAATCTGGTGACAAAGTGGATTTTTAGACAAACTGTTTCAATCTTTAACATTTTCTCTGTCATTTTTGTCTTGTTCGATTAGTTTGTCCTTTTTCTGCGTCATTTTCTTGTCGAAACCTGCACAGTCTGAACAATTACAGACCGAAATCCAATTACTCTCATCAGATGGAACTGTGAACACGGCATTTGCATAATCTGATTACCCCAGAAATCGGACAACGGTCGGATCTTTGTCGCGCGTTTGAACACAGAGCTGTAGAATCTGACCTGGTGATCTGAACGGCAGGTCTGGCCCTGACGTTCATCCTGGAGAACAGCTTCAAACCCGAGTCCGGATCTCGACCCGGAGTCCCTAAAATCGGGATCCTGATCACGGACGGGAAGTCCCAGGACGACGTGATCCCTCCGGCGCAGAGTCTGAAGGACGCCGGCATCGAGCTCTTTGCCATCGGTAAAAACACTCACGAAGTATAACACGACTACGACGAGCGAACTCTAAAACGACTGTAACGCGACTGCCACAAGTGAACTATAACACGATGAACGAACTGTAACACGACGAGTGAACGATAACACGATGAACGAACTGTAACACGACGAGTGAACGATAACACGACGAACGGACTGTAACACGACTGTCCCAAGTGAACTATAACACGACTGCGACGAGCGAACTATAACACGACTGTCACTAACGAACGATAACACAACGAGCAAACGATAACACGACTGTGATGAACAAACTTTAACACGACTGCAACAAACGAACTAACTTTAACACAACTGCGACGAACAAACGAACTATAACACGACTGCGACAAACGAACTTTAACACGACGAACGAACTATAACACAACTGCGACGAACGAACTTTAACACTACTCCAACAAACGAATAAACTATAACACGACTGCGACGTGCGAATAAACTATAACACGATGAACAAACTAAAACACGACAAACGAACTATAACACGATGAACGAACGATAACACGACTGCGACGAACGAACGAACGATAACACGACTGCGACGAACGAACGAACGATAACAAGACGAATGAACTGTAACACGACAAACGGACGAACTATAACACGACTGCGTCGAGCGAATAAACTATAACACGACTGTGACGAATGAACTATACCACGACGAATGAACTATAACACGACTGCGATGAACGAATAAACTATAACACAACTGCGACGACGACGAGCGAATAAACTATAACATGATGAACAAACTAAAACACGACAAACGGACGAACTATAACACGACTGCGACGAGCGAATAAACTATAACACAACTGCGATGAACGAATAAACTATAACACGACTGCGACGAACGAATAAACTATAACACAACTGCGACGACGACGAGCGAATAAACTATAACATGATGAACAAACTAAAACACGACAAACGGACGAACTATAACACGACTGCGACGAGCGAATAAACTATAACACAACTGCGATGAACGAATAAACTATAACACGACTGCGACGAACGAATAAACTATAACACAACTGCGACGACGACGAGCGAATAAACTATAACACGATGAACAAACTAAAACACGACAAACGAACTATAACACGATGAACGAACGATAACACGACTGCGACGAACGAACTACAACACGACTGCAACGAACGAACGAACGATAACACGACGAATGAACTGTAACACGACAAACGGATTTAACTATAACAAAATTAGAAAATGGTACTTTAAACAGTATATTTACCACTTCTGCTCCATCTTGTGTGTTTGTATTTATTAAATTAAAATCAGCTCGTGTTGACAGCTCTCAGTGTTTCGGTTGCGTATCCTCAGGTGTGAAGAACGCGGACGAGGCGGAGCTGAAGGGCATCGCGTCGCCCCCTCTGGACACTCACGTGTACAACGTGGCAGACTTCAGCGTCATGAGCGACATCGTGGAGGGTCTGACCAGGACGGTGTGCGAGCGAGTGGAGCATCTGGACAAAGAGATCAAAGGTAAAGAGACTAAAGATAAAGAGCTCAAAGGTAAAGAGACCAAAGACATCTGGGCAAAGAGCTGGAAGGTAAAGAGACTAAAGACATCTGGGCAAAGAGCTCAAAGGTAAAGAGACCAAAGACATCTGGACAAAGAGCTCAAAGGTAAAGAGACCAAAGACATCTGGACAAAGAGCTCAAAGGTAAAGAGACCAAAGACATCTGGACAAAGAGCTCGAAGGTAAAGAGACCAAAGACATCTGGACAAAGAGCTCAAAGGTAAAGAGACCAAAGACATCTGGACAAAGAGCTCAAAGGTAAAGAGACCAAAGACATCTGGACAAAGAGCTCAAAGGTAAAGAGACCAAAGACATCTGGACAAAGAGCTCGAAGGTAAAGAGACCAAAGACATCTGGACAAAGAGCTCAAAGGTAAAGAGACTAAAGACATCTGGGCAAAGAGCTTGAAGGTAAAGAGACTAAAGACATCTGGACAAAGAGCTCAAAGGTAAAGAGACTAAAGACATCTGGGCAAAGAGCTCAAAGGTAAAGAGACTAAAGCCATCTAGACAAAGAGCTTGAAGGTAAAGAGACTAAAGACATCTGGGCAAAGAGCTCAAAGGTAAAGAGACTAAAGACAAAGAGCTCAAAGGTAAAGAGACTAAAGACATCTGGGCAAAGAGCTCAAAGGTAAAGAGACTAAAGACATCTGGACAAAGAGCTCAAAGGTAAAGAGACTAAAGACATCTGGACAAAGAGCTCAAAGGTAAAGAGACTAAAGACAAAGAGCTCAAAGGTAAAGAGACTAAAGACATCTGGGCAACGAGCTCAAAGGTAAAGAGACTAAAGACATCTGGGCAAAGAGCTCAAAGGTAAAGAGACTAAAGACAAAGAGCTGGAAGGTAAAGAGACTAAAGACAAAGAGCTCAAAGGTACAGAGACTAAAGACAAAGAGCTCAAAGGTACAGAGAGTAAAAACATCTGGGCAAACAGCTCAAAGGTAAAGAGACTAAAGACTGGCACAAACTGGCACAAAGGTCGTTGTCTTTCACAGAATTATTAGATCTTGACACGCCTTGGTTTGGTCTCAGGTGGAGGTGGTCCGGCTCCGCCCCCTGCCGCTGTATCTCCGCCCCGTGACCTCGTGATCTCTGACATCACGGCGAGGAGCTTCAGATTGTCCTGGACCCACGCGGACGGAGAAGTCGAGAAGTATCGAGTCGTGTTCTACCCGGCGTCTGGAGGGAAACCCGAGGAGAAGGTACTGTTATAACAACGTGTAATAACACTGTACGACCTGCAGGGGGCAGCCCGAGGAGAAGGTACTGTTATAACAACGTGTAATAACACTGTACGACCTGCAGGGGGCAGCCCGAGGAGAGGGTACTGTTATAACAACGTGTAATAACATGTACGACCTGCAGGGGGCAGCCTGAGGAGAGGGTACTGTTATAACAACGTGTAATAACACTGTACGACCTGCAGGGGGCAGCCCGAGGAGAAGGTACTGTTATAACAACGTGTAATAACATGTACGACCTGCAGGGGGCAGCCCGAGGAGAAGGTACTGTTATAACAATGTGTAATAACACTGTACGACCTGCAGGCATGGATGTATTAAAAGAACTGGATAAGCCACGCCCCCTCTGTCTGTGTCCCAGATTGATTAGTGGCCGTGTGAGGTACTGCAGCCTCTTGGAACCAGCCTTTTTCTATAATGGCACATTATAATCACAGACAGGACTGAATTATTATCAGTATTTAAATAAAATAGAAGGAAATGTTCTTTTCTACCGTTTCTAAAATCACAGAAATTACCGTTTTTATATGAAGTGGGGGATTCTCGTCACGTGGCGCCCTAAAGCAAAGATGGCAGCCTCCGTATCAGGAAGTAAAGCAAAGATGGCCGCCTCCATATCAGGAAGTAAACGCGGAAGTAAGAAACTTTTTTGGGATCATGAGCCAATGAACTCAGGCCACAGGGAGGAACAGGGCGGCCATTTTGGCTTCATCTTCCAGGTTTTATTATAGTTCTATGCCAGCAGGGGGCAGCCTGAGGAGAGGGTACTGTTATAACAACGTGTAATAACATGTACGACCTGCAGGGGGCAGCCTGAGGAGAGGGTACTGTTATAACAACGTGTAATAACATGTACGACCTGCAGGGGGCAGCCCGAGGAGAGGGTACTGTTATAACAACGTGTAATAACATGTACGACCAGCAGGGGGCAGCCCGAGGAGAGGGTACTGTTATAACAATATGTAATAACATGTACGACCTGCAGGCATGGATTTATTAAAAGAACTGGATAAGACACGCCCCCTCTGTCTGTGGTCCCAGATTGATTAGTGGTCGTGTGAGGTACTGCAGCCTCTTGGAACCAGCCTTTTTCTATAATGGCACATTATAATCACAGACAGGACTGAATTATTATCAGTATTTGAATAAAATAGAAGGAAATGTTCTTTTCTACCGTTTATAAAATCACAGAAATTACCGTTTTTATATGAAGTGGGGGATTGTCGTCACGTGGCGCCCTAAAGCAAAGATGGCCGCCTCCGTTTCAGGAAGTAAAACAAAGATGGCAGCCTCCGTATCAGGAAGTAAAACAAAGATGGCTGCCTCCGTATCAGGAAGTAAAACAAAGATGGCCGCCTCCGTATCAGGAAGTAAAACAAAGATGGCCGCCTCCATATCAGGAAGTAAATGCGGAAGTAAGAAACTTTTTTGGGATCATGCGCCAATGAGCTCAGGCCACAGGAGGAACAGGGCGGCCATTTTGGATTCATCTTCCAGGTTTTATTATAGTTTTATGCCTGCAGGGGGCAGCCTGAGGAGAGGGTACTGTTATAACAACGTGTAATAACATGTACGACCTGCAGGGGGCAAAAGAAAAAACACAACATACACATACTGTTACAATGACGTACAATTACTCCATTTGCAGTATTTTGACGTACAATTGGTACTTCCATTTGCAGTATTTTGTACTTTGTGACTCTCCTCATTGGCCCAGGTGGATTGTGGGAGTACCTCAGAGGGTCAGGGGTCACATATGTCTGTGTGTGATGCTTGTTCTCCCTGTGTCGACAGGTGGTCCCTGGCTCACAGAACAGTGTGGACCTGGATTATCTGAACTCTCTCACTGAGTACCAGGTGGCAGTGTTCGCCGTTTACCGAAGCTCGGCCAGTGTCGCCCTGAGAGGCAGCGCCACCACATGTACGACCAAAATATACACCAAATACTTTTATACACCACATGTACGACTGAAATATACACCAAATACTTTTATACACCACATGTACGACCGAAATATATAACAAATACTTTTATACACCACATGTACGACCAAAATATACACCAAATACTTTTATACACCACATGTACGACCGAAATATATAACAAATACTTTTATACACCACATGTACGACTGAAATATACACCAAATACTTTTATACACCACATGTACGACTGAAATATATAACAAATACTTTTATACACCACATGTACGACTGAAATATACACCAAATACTTTTATACACCACATGTACGACTGAAATATACACCAAATACTTTTATACACCACATGTACGACCAGAATATACACCAAATACTTTTATACACCACATGTACGACTGAAATATACACCAAATACTTTTATACACCACATGTACGACTGAAATATACACCAAATACTTTTATACACCACACCACACCTATAACTGCTAGCTCCACTTTAGCCGCTATAACTGCTAGCTCCACTTTAGCTGCTATAACTGCTAGCTCCATTTAGCCGCTAAAACTTCTAACTCGACTTTAGCCACTATAACTGCTAGCTCCACTTTAGCCGCTATAACTGCTAGCTCCACTTTAGCCGCTGTAACTGCTAGCTCCACTTTAGCCGCTATAACTGCTTGCTTCACTTTAGCCGCTATAACTGCTAGCTCCACTTTAGCCGCTATAACTTCTAGCTCCACTTTAGCCGCTGTAACTGCTAGCTCCACTTTAGCCGCTGTAACTGCTAGCTCCACTTTAGCCGCTATAACTGCTAGCTCCACTTTAGCCGCTATAACTGCTAGCTCCACTTTAGCTGCTATAACTGCTAGCTCCATTTAGCCGCTAAAACGTCTAACTCGACTTTAGCCACTATAACTGCTAGCTCCACTTTAGCTGCTATAACTGCTAGCTCCATTTAGCCGCTAAAACGTCTAACTCGACTTTAGCCACTATAACTGCTAGCTCCACTTTAGCCGCTATAACTGCTAGCTCCACTTTAGCCGATATGACTTCTAGCTCCACTTTAGCCGCTATAACTGCTAGCTCCACTTTAGCCGCTATAACTGCTAGCTCCACTTTAGCCGCTATCACTGCTAGCTCCACTTTAGCCGATATGACTTCTAGCTCCACTTTAGCCGCTATAACTGCTAGCTCCACTTTAGCCGCTATAACTGCTAGCTCCACTTTAGCCGCTATCACTGCTAGCTCCACTTTAGCTGGGACTGGTGTGTAGTGTTTGCTGAAGGTGCTGTTTTCTGCTTGTTCTTCCCGTGCAGTGGCTCTGCCGATGGTGAACGACCTGGAGCTGTTCGACATCACGCACAGCACCATGATGGTCCGCTGGAGGACGGCCGCCGGGGCATCCGGGTATATGATCCTGTACGCGCCGCTGACGGAAGGAGACGCTGCCGACGAGAAGGAGGTGAGACGTATGAGAAAACCGACGAGAAGGAGGTGAGACGTGCAGGAAAAACAGACGAGAAGGAGGTGAGACGTGCAGGAAAAACAGACGAGAAGGAGGTGAGACGTACAGGAAAAACAGACGAGAAGGAGGTGAGACGTGCAGGGTAAACAGACGAGAAGGAGGTGAGACGTGCAGGGTAAACAGACGAGAAGGAGGTGAGACGTGCAGGGAAAACAGACGAGAAGGAGGTGAGACGTACAGGAAAAACAGACGAGAAGGAGGTGAGACGTGCAGGAAAAACAGACGAGAAGGAGGTGAGACGTGCAGGAAAAACAGACGAGAAGGAGGTGAGACGTGTGGGGTAAACCGACGAGAAGGAGGTGAGACGTGTGGGGTAAACCGACGAGAAGGAGGTGAGACATGTGGGGTAAACCGACGAGAAGGAGGTGAGACGTGTGGGGTAAACCGACGAGAAGGAGGTGAGACGTGCAGGGTAAACCGAAGAGAAGGAGGTGAGACGTACAGGAAAAACAGACGAGAAGGAGGTGAGACGTGTGGGGTAAACCGAAGAGAAGGAGGTGAGACGTACAGGAAAAACAGACGAGAAGGAGGTGAGACGTATGAGAAAAAACAGACGAGAAGGAGGTGAGACCTGCAGGAAAAACAGACGAGAAGGAGGTGAGACGTGCAGGGAAAACAGACGAGAAGGAGGTGAGACGTGCAGGAAAAACAGACGAGAAGGAGGTGAGACGTATGAGAAAAACAGACGAGAAGGAGGTGAGACGTATGAGAAAAACAGACGAGAAGGAGGTGAGACGTGCAAGGAAAAACAGACGAGAAGGAGGTGAGACGTATGAGGAAAAACAGATGAGAAGGAGGTGAGACGTGCAGGAAAAACAGATGAGAAGGAGGTGAGACGTGCAGGAAAAACAGACGAGGAGGAGGTGAGACGTGCAGGAAAAACAGACGAGAAGGAGGTGAGACATGAGGAAAAACAGACGAGAAGGAGGTGAGACGTGCAGGAAAAACAGACGAGAAGGAGGTGAGACGTGCAGGAAAAACAGACGAGAAGGAGGTGAGACGTGCAGGAAAAACAGACGAGAAGGAGGTGAGACGTGCAGGAAAAACAGACGAGAAGGAGGTGAGACGTGCAGGAAAAACAGACGAGAAGGAGGTGAGACATGAGGAAAAACAGACGAGGAGGAGGTGAGACGTGCAGGAAAAACAGACGAGAAGGAGGTGAGACGTGCAGGAAAAATAGACGAGAAGGAGGTGAGACGTGTGGGGTAAACCGACGAGAAGGAGGTGAGACGTGCAGGAAAAACAGACGAGAAGGAGGTGAGACGTGTGGGGTAAACAGACGAGAAGGAGGTGAGACGTGCAGGAAAAACAGACGAGAAGGAGGTGAGACGTGCAGGATAAACAGACGAGAAGGAGGTGAGACGTGCAGGATAAACAGACGAGAAGGAGGTGAGACGTGCAGGATAAACAGACGAGAAGGAGGTGAGACGTTTTCGAAAAACAGACGAGAAGGAGGTGAGAGGTGCAGGAAAAACTGACGAGAAGGAGGTGAGACGTGCAGGAAAAACAGACGAGAAGGAGGTGAGACGTGCAGGAAAAACAGACGAGAAGGAGGTGAGACGTGCAGGAAAAACAGACGAGAAGGAGGTGAGACGTGCAGGATAAACAGACGAGAAGGAGGTGAGACGTGTGAGAAAAACAGACGAGAAGGAGGTGAGACGTGCAGGATAAACAGACGAGAAGGAGGTGAGACGTGCAGTAAAAACAGACGAGAAGGAGGTGAGACGTACAGGGTAAACCGAAGAGAAGGAGGTGAGACGTGCAGGAAAAACAGACGAGAAGGAGGTGAGACGTGCAGGAAAAACAGACGAGAAGGAGGTGAGACGTGCAGGAAAAACAGACGAGAAGGAGGTGAGACGTATGAGGAAAAACAGACGAGAAGGAGGTGAGACGTGCAGGAAAAACAGACGAGAAGGAGGTGAGACGTGCAGGAAAAACAGACGAGGAGGAGGTGAGACGTATGAGAAAAAACAGACGAGAAGGAGGTGAGACGTGCAGGAAAAACAGACGAGAAGGAGGTGAGACGTGCAGGAAAAACAGACGAGAAGGAGGTGAGACGTGTGGGGTAAACAGACGAGAAGGAGGTGAGACGTGCAGGAAAAACAGACGAGAAGGAGGTGAGACGTGCAGGAAAAACAGACGAGAAGGAGGTGAGACGTGCAGGAAAAACAGACGAGAAGGAGGTGAGACGTGCAGGAAAAACAGACGAGAAGGAGGTGAGATGTGCAGGAAAAACCGATAAGAAGGAGGTGAGACGTATGAGAAAAAACATGGAAAAAGCTGAAAATCCGACAAGAAAAAGGTGAGATATATGAGAAAAAAACATTAAAAAACTGATGAGAAAGAAGTGAGATGTTCAGGAAAAACATGATTAACCGACAAGCAGAGGTGAGATGTACAGGAAAAAATAAAAAACTGACAAGAAAGAGGTGAGATGTACAGGAAAAAAACATGAAAAAACGTGTTTTGTGTGTTTTTTGGACTCTTTTCTTTTGTTTTGTGTGTTTTCTGGACTCTTTTCCCGTGTTTTATGTGTTTTCTGGACTCTTTCCTTGTGTTTTGTGTGTTTTCTGGACTCTTTCCTTGTGTTTTGTGTGTTTTCTGGACTCTCTTGGTGCGTTTTTTGCGTTTTCTGGACTCTTTCGCTGTATTTTGTGTGTTTTCTGGATTCTATTGCAGCGTTTTTTGCATTTTCTTGACTCTCTTGCCGTGTTTTTTGCGCTTTCTGGACTCTTTCGCCGTGTTTTTTGCGTTTTCTGGACTCTTTTGCCATGTTTTTTGCGCTTTCGGGACTCTTTCGCCGTGTTGTTTGCGTTTTCTGAACTCTTTTCTTGTGTTTTTTGCGTTTTGTGGACTCTCTTCCCGTGTTTTTACGTTTTCTGGACTCTCTTCCCGTGTTTTCTGGACTCTTTTCTTGTGTTTTGTGCGTTTTCTGGACTCTTTTCCCCTGTTTTCTGGACTCTTTTCCCGTGTTTTCTGGACTCTTTCTTTGTGTTTTTTGCGTTTTCTGGACTCTTTTCCCGTGTTTTCTGGACTCTTTCTTTGTGTTTTTTTTCGTTTTCTGGACTCTTTTCCCGTGTTTTTTGCGTCCTCGTTGCCTCGTCACAGGTTGGAGTCGTTAATCAGGTCCGCGGCGTGAAGCAGGTGAAGCTCTTTTATCGCAGACACGTCTAAAATCACAAACTGCCCGTCACGAGTCGAGTCTGAACCTGAGCCTTACGTAAGACTCCGCCCCCTTCGCTCCTCGGCCGCGTCCAATTCTTCACATTCCTCCTTCACTCAAACGCGCAAAACTCTAAAAACTCTAAAAACACTGAAAACACAGACACACCGGAGCGCGACACGTCTGCAGCCGAGTCGAGTTATGAAAGTATCACTGTACTACGAGGGACTAAACCAGGACTATAACAGGGCTAAAACAGGACTAAACCAGGACTGAACCAGGACTAAAACAGGGCTAAACCAGGGCTAAACCAGGGCTAAGCCAGGGCTAAACCAGGGCTAAACCAGGACTAAAACAGGACTAAACCAGGTCTAAACCAGGGTTAAACCAGGACTAAACCAGGACTAAAACAGGGCTAAAACAGGGCTAAACCAGAACTAAAACAGGACTATAAGAGGGCTAAAACAGGACTAAACCAGGACTAAAATAGGACTAAAACAGGACTAAACCAACACTAAACTGGGACTAAAACAGAACTAAAACAGGAGTAAACTAGGACTAAACCAGGACTGAATCACAACTAAACCAGAACTAAAACAGGACAAAACAAATACTAAACTAGGACTAAACCAACTTTAGAAAAAGCCAGGACTAAACCAGGACTAAACCAGGGTCAAAGCAGGATTAAATCAAGTCTAAATCAAGACTAAACCCAACCTTGGAATAAAAGGACTAAACCAGAACTTAAGTAGAACTAAACCAGATCTAAGAGCAGCATGAGGCCAACGGACACAGAGTCTCTCTTGAGGGCCTTAAATTTGCATCTCATGTTAAAAAAAAACCTGACCTGTGTTATCAGTGTGAAATGACACTCACTGATGCGTCCAGCAGATGGCGCCAGTGCTACATACAATCTAGTGAAGTTAGCTCTGAAAAGACGTCATTGTGTGGATTTGCTGCAGCAGTTATCGAGTTCAGAGACAGAAATGCTCAGTTTAGCGATGATTTAAGGATTAAAAACAGAGGAATATTCTTGGATAAATGACATGAAGTCTGAAAATACGTCTGAAAATCCCGGAAGTTCAGCAGGAAGTGTGTTTGACGCTCGGAGGGAGAGGATTTTCTGATAAACATTCATCAAAAAAGTATAACTCCAGGTGTGTTTTTGATGAAGAACATTGTTAGAACAGGGTTAGTCTTTGAGTCCGTGCGGTGGTTGTTATGTATTTTTAGGCCGTTTTAAGCTCCTGTCGCCCCCTGCTGGCTCCAGACAGAAAACCAGCTGCAACATTTGCCGACATCGACCCGGATACGACTCTCTCTTTTTTATATTTGGAGACATGAAGTGTTTTTGTGCGTAAATCGTATTTCCTTATTTCATTAAAAAAGTAAGAAAAATATCAGCTTTTTGCGTCTTCTCACTGAAGTGTATCTTCACAAGAGAACAGCAGGGGGCGCTCTGGCACTGAAGTTACATAGTTCTGCTTTAAACTCATATTTAACGCTTCAAGAAACAGGAGCACGGCAGGGCATCTGACACACACGAGCACGGCAGGGCATTCTGGGTTTTTTGCATTTTCTGGTCACTTTTCTCATGTTTTGTGTGTTTTCTGGACACTTTTCTTGTTTTTTTGCGTTTTCTGGTCACTTTTTGTGGGGGTATTTGCGTTTTCTGGACACTTTTGCCATGTTTTGTGTGTTTTATGGACGCTTTTCTCGTGTTTTGTGTGTTTTCTGGTCACTTTTCTCATGTTTTGTGTGTTTTCTGGACTCTTTTCCAGTGGTTTGTACGTTTTCTGGACACTTTTGCCATGTTTTGTGCGTTTTCTGGACACTTTTCTTATGTTTTTTTATGTTTTCTGGACTCTTGTTGGGTTTTTTGCATTTACTGGACACTTTTCTCATGTTTTTTGCGTTTTCTGGTCACTTTTCCCGTGTTTTGTGTCTTTTCTGGACTCTTTTCCAGTGGTTTGTACGTATTCTGGATACTTTTCTCATGTTTTGTGTGTTTTCTGAACACTTTTGCCTGGTTTTTTCGTTTTCTGGTCACTTTTCCCGTGTTTTGTGTGTTTTCTGGACTCTTGTTGTGTTTTTTGCATTTACTGGACACTTTTCTCATGTTTTGTGTGTTTTCTGGACACTTTTCCCGTGTTTTTTGTCTTTTCTGGACTCTTTTCCAGTGGTTTGTACGTATTCTGGATACTTTTCTCATGTTTTTTTGCGTTTTCTGGACATTTTTCTTGTGTTTTTTGTCTTTTCTGACGCACCTGTGTGTGTCCAGGTGAAGGTGGAGGCGTCGGTGAACGAGGTGGAGCTGGAGGGTCTGACTCCGTCCACAGAATACACCGTGACAGTGTACGCCCTGTACGGGGAGGAGGCCAGCGACCCCATGACCAGCCAGCAGACCACACGTGAGTACTGCTACTGCAAATACTGCAAATACTACTGCAAACATGTACGGGGAGGAGGCCAGCGACCCCATGACCAGCCAGCAGACCACACGTGAGTACTGCAAATACTACTGCAAATACTGCAAATACTACTACAAATACTACTGCAAATACTACAGCCAGCAGACCACACGTGAGTACTGCTACTGCAAATACTACAAATACTACAGCCAGCAGACCACACGTGAGTACTACTACTGCAAATACTGCAAATACTGCAAATACTACTGCAAATACTACAAATACTACAAATACTACAAATACTACAAATACTACAAATACTACAGCCAGCAGACCACACGTGAGTACTACAAATACTAAATCAAATCAGTTTATTTTTCTAATGCCCAAAATCACAACAACAGTTGCCTCGATGGGCCACAGGTCAAAGCAGTTCAGATAACTGTCCCAGAATGCCCCTGTCCTTTGACCCTCCTTCAGGAAAAACTACAAAAAACCCCACGGGACAAAGTAGAAACCTGAGGAGAACCACAGTGAAGGAGAGATCCTACTCCCACGGACGGACAGGCTGCAGATGAACTAGGACTGACATCCACTTGGACTGAACCAGAACCACTCAAGAGGGAGGTGGCTTTAAAGAGTTCCTCCAGGAGGACGAGGAGCAGTCCACCAGTGTAGAGAGATCCTCCAGGAGGACGAGGAGCAGTCCACCAGTGTAGAGAGATCCTCCAGCAGGAGATGAGGAACAGTTCATCTAAGTAGATGGAGTTCCAGGCAGACGAGGTGTGGCTAATCCAGCTGTCCAGGCGGGTGGAGCATAGATCGTCCAGACAGGTGGGGGTGGGGGGGTCGTCACTGGAGTGTCAGTGCCTGAAACAGAGAGAGAAACATGTGAACAGCAATGAACAGACTACAGTTGAAGTAATATTAAATATTGTTGATGGTAAAGTAGAAGAACCAGAGGATAGTGTTCAGCTCCATACTTCCCCCAGCAGAGTCGCTCCAAGGGCAGAGGAGCTAAAACTGTAGGTTTTTATTACAAATACTACTGATACTACTCTAAACATGTACGAGAGAACAAGACTGAACCAGGACTGAACCAGGACTGAACCAGGTCTAAACCTGGACTAAACCAGGGCTAAACCAGGTCTAAACCAGGTCTAAACCAGGTCTAAACCAGGACTACAGACAGAGCACTAGTAACAGTAAAAGTATAATTAGAGTCATTGTTGACGGTTGTATCAGTTTTATTTATATTAAAGTACTGACATGGCTCTGTTTTCCTGGAGTCTTTTCGTTTTCGTTTCGTTCTCGTTTCTGGCGCTCAGAGCGAGTGGTGGAGCTGCAGCTGCTCCGTTCGTTTTACTGTCTTCGAGTTCAGCCTCTAAACTCTATTTTCTGTGGCGTTTCTGTCGTTTCGGGCTCGACTGTAATTATGGCCCACTTTACGAGCCGCGTTTGGGTTCAGGTCGCCTCAGGACACACGGAAATAACTCTGAAGAGTTTAACACAAGACGAGAAACAGACCGGACCAGGACTGAGACCAGGACCGGGAGCAGGACCAGGACCAGAGCCAGGACTGAGACCAGGACCGGGAGCAGGGCCGGGACCAGAGCCAGGACTGAGACCAGGACCGGGAGTAGAGCCAGGACTGAGACCAGGACTGAGACCAGGGCCAGGACTGAGACCAGGGCCAGGACTGAGACCAGGACCGGGACCAGGGCCAGGACCAGCGCCAGGACAGAGGCCGGGACCAGGGCCAGGGCCAGGGCCAGGGCCAGGGCCAGGACAGAGGCCAGGACCAGGGCCAGGGCCAGGACAGAGGCCAGGACCGGGAGCAGGGCCGGGACCAGAGCCAGGACTGAGACCAGGACCGGGGCCAGGACTGTGACCAGGACTGAGACCAGGACCGGGAGTAGAGCCAGGACTGAGACCAGGACCGGGAGTAGAGCCAGGACTGAGACCAGGACTGAGACCAGGGCCAGGACTGAGACCAGGGCCAGGACTGAGACCAGGACCGGGAGTAGAGCCAGGACTGAGACCAGGACTGAGACCAGGGCCAGGACTGAGACCAGGGCCAGGACTGAGACCAGGACCGGGACCAGGACCAGGGCCAAGGCCAAGGCCAGGACTAGGACGGGATCGGGACCAGGACCTGGACCTGGGCTGGGACCACACAACATACAAAACAAACACAAAACATATTTATTCTCTTATTTAAGATTTTATTTTTGTTCTTTTTATGTAGAGAATATAAATTGGTCGACAAATAAAACTGTTGGTCGACTCAGACGTGATTATTCGACCAAACGACTAAAGGACGACAGCCCCGGTGTTTAACGGCACTGTATTTGGCTACGTCTGCAGCTTTTATCATGTTATTCAATCATAAACACAATACTTGGACGTTGAGGACACTGACTGACAGCTGCAGCTCTTGTGAATCGGTCGATGAGTTAGTTTCACATTCCACACGTTTATTTAAACCCTTTAAGGCCAGACGCTACAGGCAAAACTATTTTGTTTTTAGTTTTTTGTTCACTTTTCTCTCTCACATCAGGACTTTCATGTGGAAACATCAAACGTGTCCAATCTGCTCCTGATGTTTGATTCTTCCATTGAATCCACTTCATCCATAGATTTCTCTGACATTGTTTTCTTCAAATGCATTTTTGTCCCTCGAGACATAAAGATCAGCCTAAAGTAGATCC
The DNA here is from genome assembly GCA_019453435.1 of Rhinogobius similis. Taxonomy (NCBI): domain Eukaryota; kingdom Metazoa; phylum Chordata; class Actinopteri; order Gobiiformes; family Gobiidae; genus Rhinogobius; species Rhinogobius similis. Next base: position 5,846,963 of record CM033620.1, on the reverse strand, counting down.
ACACAAACTGTACAATCTGGACTCAACAAGATTTGACTAAAAGCGACAAAAACACAACTAAAAGCGATAACAACATGACTATAAGTGACAAAAACACGACTAAAAGCGACAAACTCCAAAGAACGTTTTCTTCAAATGCATTTTTGTCCCTCGAGACATAAAGATCAGCCTAAAGTAGATCCACACAAACTGTACAATCTGGACTCAACACATTTAGACCAAACACAAGGATTTGACTAAAAGCAACAAAAACGAGACTAAAAGCAACAAAAACGCAAATAAAAGTGACAAAAACACGACTAAAAGTGACAAAAACACGACTAAAAGCGACAAAAACACGACTAAAAGAGACAAAAACACGACTACAAGCGACAAAAACACGACTAAAAGTGACAAAAACACGACTAAAAGAGACAAAAACACGACTAAAAGCGACAAAAACACGACTACAAGTGTCAAAAACAGGACTAAAAGCGACAAAAACGAGACTAAAAGCGACAAAAACACGACTAAAAGAGACAAAAACACGACTAAAAGCGACAAAAACACGACTACAAGTGTCAAAAACAGGACTAAAAGCGACAAAAACGAGACTAAAAGTGACAAAAACCAAGTAAAAATGACTAACTCCAAAGAACATTTTCTTCAAATGCATTTTTGTCCCTCGAGACATAAAGATCAGCCTAAAGTAGATCCACACAAACTGTACAATCTGGACTCAACACATTTAGACCAAACACAAGGATTTGACTGAAAGTGACAAAAACGTTTTTAAATGCGACAAAGACACGACAAAATACAACAAAAAAATGACTAAAAGCGACAAAAAAAATGACTAGAAATGCAACTATAAACCACAAAAACACAACTAAAAGTGACAAAAATGAATCTCAAAGCAACAAAAATGTGACTAAAAGCGACGAGACATTCTTCAGATGCATTTTTGTCCCTCGAGACATAAAGATAAAGTAGATCCACACAAACTGTACAATCTGGACTCAACACATTTAGACCAAACACAAGGATTTAAGATCGGATTTATTGAAGTTTGAAGTCAAAAAAATAAGGCAAACTGAACTCAAAACACCCGACTGCAGGAGTTTATGATAAAACAGACATTTATACAGAAAAGTACAAGGAAACAGTGAATATGTCACAGAGATTTGAGTTTGATTAAACTCTTGATTCACTCCAAACTCTTCAGCCAAACTCCACATCCTCATGTTTTTACTGTAGAAATCCTTTGAATCTAAAACTAATAACTGGTCAAACAATAAAAACACCATCGACCGATTCATTGAATAAACGTCTAAAAGACTAAAGGACTAAAGGCAGCCCAGGACACAGAGAGGGGCTGGTTGTACTGGGCTGGTTGTGTTTGTGGGAGGAGCTGGATACAGAGGAAGTGAAGGAGGAAAGACTCAGAATGTTATTGAACAGGTTTGTTTGGGAGTGTCCAGAGTGACAGTCAGAGATTAGAATCCTGTGGACTTTGACAAACATAAACCGATGCCATTGGCCGCTGCAGTCACATGACTCTGAGACCGGTCGAGCAGGAAGTTTAGAGCAACAGAAAGTATTTTAATGTCACACCCAGATTTAACTGAGGCACGTCGACATAAAGGCTTTAGCCTCGTCCTGAGAGGATCTGAGTAAAATGGCCGAGTCGGAGCTGAAAGCGTTCCTGACTTGTACAGTTTGTCTGGAGACCTTCACTGAGCCTGTGTCTCTGAGCTGTCACCACAGCTTCTGCCACAGCTGCCTCCAGGAGCACTGGACCCAGCAGAAGAGCAGGAGCTGCCCCGTGTGCAGGAGGAAGTCTTCTAAAGAGGAGCCAGAAGTGAACTTTGCTTTAAAACAGCTGAGCGACTCCTTCAAACAGAAGAAGGAGCAGCAGCAGGAGCAGCAGAAGGAGCAGCAGGGGTCAGTTTGCCCGTCCCACCCGCAGGTGCCCTTGCTCTTCTGTCTGGACGAGGTGCGGGGCGTGTGTTCTCTCTGTGAGTTCTCTAAACACAGGGAGCACACGGTGGTGAGTGCAGAGGAGGCAGAGAAGAGGCTGAAGGAGCAGCTCCGATCAGAGCTACAGACTCTGAAGGAGCAGAGACAGAGCTGGACACGACAGGAGGAGAACTATGAGGAGATCCAGCAGCACTCAGAGGAGCAGGCCCTGCACTGTGAGCGTCAGATCAGAGCTGTGTTTGAGAGGATGCATCGCCACCTGCAGGAGGAGCAGGACAGAGCGGTGTCTGCTCTGAGAGAGGAGCAGAGCAGACAGGCTCAGGCCATGGGCCCACAGCTCCAGAGCCTCAGGGACACACTGTCCTCTCTGAACAACAGCATCCAGGAGCTGGAGAAACAGCTGCAGAAACACAGCCAGGACTTCCTCCTCACGTACAGCCCAGCTCTGACCCCCAGCCCTGGGCCACCGCCACAGACCCCCACAGGACTGCTCCTGAACCAGGCCAAAGTCCTGGGCAACCTGGGCTTCAGGGCCTGGAGCCGCATGAGGAGCACCGTGCAGTTCAGCCCAGTCCTTCTGGACCCAAACACAGCAGCGAGACGGCTCTGTGTGTCTGAGGACCTGAGTGGAGTGACAAAAGGAGACACTGGTCAGAAGGTCCCAGAGAATCCAGAGAGGTTCAGTAACTACACCAATGTCCTGGGCTCAGAGGGATTCAGCTCCGGGACGCACCAGTGGGACGTGGAGGTCGGGGACCATCCAAGCTGGAACATCGGAGTCGCCAAAGAGTCGGTCGACAGGAAAGAAAAGACATTTGCTTCACCTAAAGATGGAATCTGGTGTTTATGGCACAGAGATGGTAAATACACAAACGGCTGTGGTAAACCTGTGAGAGTGAAGAAGGCTCCAGAGAAGATCAGGGTCAAACTGGACTGTGACGGAGGGAAAGTGTCCTTCTACGACGCTGATCACATGACCCACCTGTTCACGCACAAAGGGAGCTTCACCCAGAACATGTTTCCTTATTTTTATATTGGACCAAGTAAAGACTCTGAAACTAAAGATCTGCGCGTGTGTCCTTCAGCTCCACAGTGAGCAGATGTTCAGAGTAAATGATGTTCTCCTCAGACTCAGGAGCTTTGGAGCAGAGCACAGGACTCTGGACCTGAGCCGTTCATCCAAATCTAATCCACATTCAGTGGATTTTAGTCAATGATCTTTAAAATCAAAGGAAACAGTCGATCCTCTGTCAGTGAAACATTTAGAGGATTGGACTATTTTCTGTGTTAAAGACGATGATTTAAGTCTGTGTCGTTTGTGTTCAGGAAATTATTTAAAGCATTTGATTGAATTGTTTTTAATAAGACAAATTAAAATGTAATAAAAAGTGATCAAGAAGTTTCTAGAAAATCCATTCGACTAAAGAAGACTTTTAATTTTACAATAATTCTGTAAAATAGAAAAAAAAAACATATATTAGATGTTGAGTTTGTACTGTTTATGAAAAAGTGATCTGTTTTTATTTGTGACTGTTTAAAATAATAGAACAATATTGTTAGTTTGTGGGTGTTTTGTGTCATTTCTAAAATCCCATGTTTCCCTGATCTCTTGTATTTGATCGAGGATCGTCCCGTTGTTTTTGTCCGACACAGTTTGATTCTAGTCGTGACAGAGTCTGATGTTTGTGTTGTATATTTTCTGTTTTCTGACTTTTATGGAGCTTGAGCTGGAGCTTTGGTCGAGCACAAGTTAAACCTTAAACTAAACCAAAGTATATTTTAATCGTTTTGTCTTGGTTTTTATTTTACATTTTATTCTGATGTTCTTGTACTTTTCTGAAAATGACAAATAAACGTTCTCTGATCTTTTCTGTTTCTTCATGAGTCACATGTCAGTTTTTAATATTTCTAATCACAGAGCCATGTTTTTATTTGTTTGTGTCAGACACATGTTTTTGCACATTTTACTCGACAAACGTCAGGGTTAAGTTGAACATAAACCTCCTTCAAACGGCACTTGTTTTAGTCGATGGTCAGATGTTTATTTTGTCTTTTATTTATATCAATATCTGAGTTTAGTTTTGCTGTTTTGGTGCGGAGAGATCTGGGCAGCAGTCAAAGGCGGGGGCCTCGACGACTGGATCTCTGGACACAGAAACTAGCTCTGGGGACATGGAACGTCACCTCGCTGGGGGGGAGGAGCCTGAGCTTGTGCGGGAGGTCGAGCGCTACTGACTAGATATAGTCGGCCTCACCTCCAGCACAGCCCGGGCTCTGGAACCCGTCTCCTCGAGAGGGGCTGGACGCTCCATTTCTCTGGCGTTGCCCGCGGGGAGAGGCGGCGGGCTGGTGTGGGCTCATAGCCCCACAGCTCAGCCGTCACGTGTTGGAGTTTAACCCGGTGAACGAGAGGGTCGCGTCCCTCCGCCTTCGGGTGGGGGACAGGTCTCTCACTGTTGTGTCGGCCTACGGGCCGAACAGCAGTGCAGAGTACCAGACCTTCTTGGAGTCCCTGGGGGGGGCACTGGACAGTGCACCACCCGGGGACTCCGTTGTTCTACTGGGGGACTTCAACGCCCACGTGGGCAACGACAGTGACACCTGGAGAGGGGTAATCGGGAGGAACAGCCCCCCTGATCTGAACCCGAGCGGTGTTCAGTTATTGGACTTCTGTGCCAGTCACAGCTTGTCCATAACGAACACCATGTTCAAGCACAAGGTCCATCAGTGCACGTGGCACCAGGACACAGGCCGGAGGTCGATGATCGACTTTGTTGTCGTCTGACCTTCGGCCGCATGTCTTGGACACTCGGGTGAAGAGAGGGGCGGAGCTGTCAACCGATCACCACCTGGTGGTGAGTTGGATCCGCTGGTGGGGGAGGAAGCCAGAACGACTTGGCAGGCCCAAGCGCATCGTAAGGGTCTGCTGGGAACGTCTGGCAGAGCCCTCTGTCAGCAGGGTCTTCAACTCACACCTCCAGGAGAACTTCTCCAGATCCCGGGGGAGGCTGGAGACATTGAGTCCGAGTGGACCATGTTCTCCACCTCCAGTGTCGATGCGGCAGCTCGTAGCTGTGGTCGCAAGGTCTCTGGTGCCTGTCGCGGCGGCAATCCCTGAACCCGGTGGTGGACACTGGAAGTAAGGGATGCCGTCAGGCTGAAGAAGGAGTCCTATCGGGCCTTGTTGGCTTGTGGGACTCCTGAAGCAGCTGACAGGTACCGACAGGCCAAGCGTACTGCAGCCCAGGCTGTCGCAGAGGTAAAAACTCGGAGAGTTCGGGGAGGCCATGGAGGAGGACTATCGGTCGGCCTCAAAGAAATTCGGGCAAACCGTCCGACGCCTCAGGAGGGGGAAGCAGTTCTTCACCAACACCGTTTACGGTGCGGGTGGAGAGCTGTTGACATCGACTGGGGATGTGGTCGGACGGTGGAAGGAATACTTTGAGGATCTCCTCAATCCCACTGTCACGTCTTCCGAGGAGGAAGCAGAGGCTGAGATCTCGGAGGCGGACTCGTCCATCACCCTGGCTGAAGTCACTGAGGTGGTTGGCAAGCTCCTTGGTGGCTCCGGGGGTGGATGAGATCCACCCTGAGTATCTTAAGTCTCTGGATGTTGTGGGACTGTCTTGGTGACACGTCTCTGCAACATTGCGTGGCGGTCTGGGACGGTACCTCTGGACTGGCAGACCGGGGTGGTGGTCCCTCTGTATAAGAAGGGGGACCGGAGGGTGTGTTCCAACCACAGGGGGATCACACTCCTCAGCCTCCCCGGTAAGGTCTATTCCAGGGACTGGAGAGGAGAATCCGACCGATAGTCGAACCTCGGATTCAGGAGGAGCCTGTGGTTTTCGTCCTGGTCGTGGAACACTGGACCAGCTCTATACTCTCCATCGGGTGATCGAGGGTTCGTGGGAGTTTGCCCAACCAGTCCACATGTGTTTTGTGAATCTGGAGAAGGCATTTGACCGTGTGCCCCGGGGCGCCTTGTGGGGGGTGCTCCGGGAGTATGGGGTCCGGGGCCCTTTGCTAAGGGCTGTCCGGTCCCTGTATGACCGGAGCAGGAGCTGTGTTCGCATTGCCGGCAGTAAGTCAGACCTGTTCCCAGTGCATGTTGGACTCCGCCAGGGCTGCCCTTTGTCACCGGTTCTGTTCATCATTTTTATGGACAGAATTTCTAGGCGCAGTCAGGGCGTGGAGGGCGTCCGGTTTGGGAACCACAGGATCATCTCTGCTGTTTGCAGATGATGTCGTCCTGATGGCTTCCTCAAACCAGGACCTGCAGCACTGGGACGGTTTGCAGCCGAGTGTGAAGCGGCTGATGAGGATCAGCTCCTCCAAATCCGAGGCCATGGTTCTCGACCGGAAAAAGGTGGCTTGCCCTCTCCGGGTGGGTGGGGAGTCCTTGCCTCAAGTGGAGGAGTTCAAGTATCTCGGGGTCTTGTTCATGAGTGAGGGAAGGATGGAGCGTGAGATTGACAGGCGGATCGGTGCAGCGTCTGCAGTGATGCAGCGCTGTCCGCGTGTGAGCCGCGTGTGAGCCGCGTGTGAGCCGCGTGTGAGCCGCGTGTGAGCCGCGTGTGAGCCGCGTGTGAGCCGCGTGTGAGCCGCGTGCGTGAGCTTTTAGTTATATTTTTTGACAAAAACGCGACTAAAAGTGACAAACTCCAAAGGACGTTTTCTTCAAATTTGACATAAAGATCAGCCTAAAGTAGATCCACACAAACTGTACAATCTGGACTCAACAGATTTAGACCAAACACAAGGATTTAAGATCGGATTCTGAAACTCATTTATTGAAGTTTTAAGTTAAAAAAATGAGGCAAAATTTGAATTTTTGGGACAATTTTCATAAATCCAAATCCCCTCTGTACATTTTTATAACTAATATGTTACAAAATGAACCAAGATCCATTTTTCAGATTTAAATGTCACAAATATGTGGATTTTTTTTTGCATTTTTACACATAAAATGTCTTATTTCTACATGAAAACATGTCATGATGAAAATCTTGTATCACATTTTTTGTGACATGTGACTTAACTACAGGAGGTTTAACATTTAGTTTAACATTGATATCTTTAAATTTAATATTTTTTAACCTGTTGATTCTTGTTTGATTCTTTGTGTCTGTTTTTGTTTCTTGCCCCGATGCACCTGTCGTTCGTGGCGTCAGTGCCGCTCCTGCCGGCCATGGACCTGCGATTCTCTAACGTGGACCACAGCTCGGCCAAACTGACCTGGGACGCTCCCTCCAAAAAGGTCAAAGGTTACCGCATCATGTACGTGAAGACGAGCGGCACGCAGATCAACGAGGTGAGCGTCGAGCTGACGAAGCAGGATAGAAACGGGCCAAAAGTGACTTAAAGCAACCAAAACGAGACTAAAAGAGACAAAAACTGACTAAAAATGACATAAATGTGACTATAAACGCTAAAAATGTGACTAAAGGTGACAAAAACTTTATTAAAAATGACAAAAACGTCTAAAACACATGACTAAATGCGACAAAAACATGATGAAAACATGACTAATAATGACAAAATGTGATCAAAAGTGACAAGAACGCGGCTAAAAATGACTTAAGTGACTTAAAGCAATAGATGCGTAACTAGAAATGACCAAAACATGACAAAAAATTACATAAATGTGACTATAAACTATTAAAACGTGACTTAAAGTGACAAAAACGTGACTTAAAGTGACAAAAACATGATTAAAAATAACAAAAATGTTATAAAAACATGACTAATAATGACATCAGTGACTTAAAGTAATAGATATGTAACTAGTAATGAGCAAAACATGACTGAAAAACTACATAAACGTGACTAAAAGTGATAAAAACGTGATTAAAAATTACTAAAATTTTCTAAAACTCGTGGTGAATAAACATGACAAAAACATGACTAAAAGAAACTAAAATGTGACTAAAAGAGACAAGAACATGACTAGTAATGACAAAATGTGACTCAAAGTGACAAAAACTCGACTAAAAATGACATAACACGACTAAAAGCAACAAAAACATGACTAAAAGCGATAAAAACATGACTAAAAGCGATAAAAAAGTGACTAAAGTGAAAAAAACGTGAATAAAAGTGAAAAAAAGCAACAAAAAGGCGAGTCAAATTTACATAACTGACTAAAAGAAATAAATATGACCAGAGCACAACTAACATTGAAGGGACAAAAACACAAATAAAAATGACAGACTTGACTAAAAAGAAACAAAAACATAACCAAAAGTGACTAAAAATGTGACTAAAAGCCATAGAAATGCAACGAAAATGTTAAAAACGCGACTAAAAATAGATAAATGTGACTAAAAGCGATTAAAAAAGTGACTTAAGTGACAAAAACGTGAACAAAAAGGAGAGTAAAATTTACATAACTGACAAAAAGCAATAAATATGACTACAAGTGACCAAAATGTGACTTAAAGCAACAGAAACATGACAAAAAACAACAGAAATGTGACTAAAAGTGACACTGAATCAATGAGAAAAACAGAAAATACAACTTTTATTTTGAGTGTGATTTTTCCTTCTTTCATTATTGATAAAGATGATTTTTATTGACATTTTGATTTAATAATGCCTCTGTCTTTGTTATAAAAGATCTTTTCGTGTGTGTTGATTACTTCTCCTACTTCTTTGTCATTTTTTGCTGTTTTCTTTGAATTCTTGGAGGATTTATTGGTGTTTTTGTCGCCCTCAGGTGGACGTGGGCCGCGTGACCACTTTCCTGCTGAAGAACCTCACGGGTCTGACAGAATACACTGTGGGGGTGTCGGCCATTTATGACGAGGGACAAGCCGAGGCCACGACCGACAGCTTCACCACCAGTAACAGCTTTTACGATTTTATGAACAAAAACACAACAAAAACACAACAAAAACACAACAAAAACACAACAAAAACACAACAAAAACCAACAAAAAACAACAAAAAACCAACAAAAAACCAACAAAAACACAACAAAAACACAACAAAAACCAACAAAACACAACAAAAACACAACAAAAACACAACAAAAACACAAAAAAACACAAAAAAACACAAAAAAACACAACAAAAACCCAACACGGCGCTTTGGCTTTGGCTCCTGTTTGTCATGAGCTGAAATCAAAGACATAAAACTTGTTCTGTAAATGCAAAAGACCCATTTCTCTAAAATATTGTTCACAAATGTGTCTAAATCTGTGTCAGAGAGCACATATCAAGATGCTGATTAGAGAGCATGAATATTGTATTGACCATCACAGACACAAGGCTCTGAAACACCAACCAAACTAAAGCAGCACTGTGCACTTTTAAAGTCTATATGACAGGTTAAACAACACATTTCACTAAAACATAGTGAAGAGGATTATATTTAAGATTTTACTAAACATTTTGTCTATTTTCCGCCAGTTTGACAGTGTTTGTAATGTTTAAGATGTCACTTCCTGGTTGGACATGAACGGCAAATATGACACAGTTAGAGGTGATTCCACAACTGTTTCCTAGCAACCACATTGAAAACAAGGGCCAAAATCTATATAAATGACATAATAGTTATGACTTGACAAATGATAACAGCGTTAGTTTGTTGGATGAAACTTTAAACTGTCAGAAAGTTGTGTCAGTCGCGTGTAAATTGTCTTTGTATTTTTCACGGCGCGTCGCTCTTTGATGACATCACAGAGGGATTCCGTTTTAGAACTCAGCGATACTTCCTGTCATTTTAAACTTGTATTTTTCAAAATTTCTTCACAAACTGCAACTTCACAAATGTAAAACTATAATAAATAGTTGCCTCAGGTGCCCTCCCACCAAACTGAGTCCTGATTAGACCATTTTGAGAACCGTCATGTGGACTTTAAACCAGATAAAGACCCATTCTGTAACCCTAACCCTCAAATGTGTTAATTCTGCACAAGCCACGTTTGTTTGTTTGTTTGTTTGTTTGTTTGTTTGTGTGTTTGTTTGCCTCAGAGACTGTCCCTGACCCTCTGGACCTCATGTGTTTGTTTGTTTGTTTGTTTGTTTTTTATTTTGTTTGTTTGCCTCAGAGACCGTCCATGACCCTCTGGACCTCATGTGTTTGTTTGTTTATTTGTTTGTTTGTTTGTTTACTTCAGAGACCGTCCCGGACCCTCTGGCCCTCACGTGTTTGTTTGTTTGTTTGTTTATTTGTTTGTTTGTTTGTTTGTCTGTTTGTTTGTTTATTTGTTTGTTTGCCTCAGAGACCGTCCCTGACCCTTTGGACCTCACGTGTTTGTTTGTTTGTTTGTTTATTTGTCTGTTTGTTTGTTTATCTGTTTGTTTGTTTGTTTACTTCAGAGACCGTCCCGGACCCTCTGGACCTCAAGTGTTTGTTGTTTGTTTGTTTGTTTATTTGTTTGTTTGTTTGTTTGTTTACTTCAGAGACCGCCCCTGACCCTCTGGACCTCACGTGTTTGTTTGTTTGTTTGTTTATTTGTTTGTTTGTTTGTTTGTTTACCTCAGAGACCGTCCCTGACCCTCTGGACCTCAAGTGTTTGTTGTTTGTTTGTTTGTTTATTTGTTTATTTGTTTGTTTGTTTGTTTACTCCAGAGACCGCCCCTGACCCTCTGGACCTCACGTGTTTGTTTGTTTGTTTGTTTGTTTGTTTACTCCAGAGACCGTCCCGGACCCTCTGGACCTGAGCAGCTCAGATGTTTCCTGGGACAGTTTCAGGGTGAACTGGAGACACGCCGCTCCAGACGTGGTGCTGTACAGAGTCACCTGGACGTCCACAGACGGAGGGGACAGCGACGAGGTGAGGCCCCGCCCCGCCCCGCCCCGCCCTGCCCTGCCCCGCCCTGCCCCGCCCTGTGCCTCCCACAGTGACCCTGATGCCCATCCGTGGAGGACAACCTTTGTGTTTATCATATCCATCATTGTGTGTCACATCCAGCTGAAATATCAAGCCAGGGCTGGACAATTCATCCAAATAGAATCTAAATCAGAATTTGGACGTAATCAGCAAAAATCTCAAAGGCTGCAAGTTTTGAAGTGCGATAATTTCCTCCACAGCGACAAAAATGATACTGAAACCGATAAAAACGTCACTGAATACGATAAAACGTAAACAGTAGTGGCAAAAAGGTGACTAAAAGTAACAAAAATGTGACTGAAAGCGTCAATAACGTGACTAAAACCGACAGTAACTTGACAAAAAGAAACAATAATGTGACTAAAAGCGACAGTAATGTGACTTAACGCAACAAAAACAACAACAAAAACATGATTGAAAGCAGCTTAAATGTGACTACAATCTATAGAAACGTCACTAAATGCGATAAAACGTGACCAATAGCGGAAAAAATGTGACTGAAAGTAACAAAAGTAGGACAAAGGGACAAAAACGTGACTTAAAAACAATAATAAAGTGACTAAAAGCGACAATAATTTGACTTAAAGTAACAAAAACATAACTGAAAGTGACAAAAAAATGCGACTTAAAGCGACAAAAACAGAAACTTGACTAAAAGTGACAAAAATGGACTAAATGACTGAAAGTGACCAAAATGTGGATAAAAATGACAAAAAACCTTAAACGTTTTTAAATGCAATAAATATGTGAATAAAAGTGACATAAACGTGACTAAAAGTGACAAAGACGTAACTTAAAGTCACAAAAACGCAACTGAAAAGGATAAAAGAGTGACCCCAAGTGACAAAAACGTACCTAAAAGTGACAAAAACTTGACTAAAAGTGACAAAAAACACAACTAAAAATGACACAAACATCTGCAACATGATTGTTTTATCGTAGAAAGGGGTTCAGAGGTTGTCATCCGGACGCCGTTTGAAGATTGAGACGTTTCGACTTTTATCCAAAAGTCACTGTCAATCAATCAAATGATTGTTTTACTTAAAGTGACAAAAACATCAGTAAAAGTCACAAAAACAGATGAACAGACTGAACGTGACCTAAATGCGAATAAAAATGACAAAACCTGACAAAGAATTATATAAACGTAATTAAAAGTTATAAAAACGTGACTAAAAGCAAGAAAACGTGACTAAAAGTGACAAAAACGCAACTAAAAGTGACAAAGGCTTGACTTAAAGGTCCAAAACTTGACCAAAAGTGACACAAAACGCGACTAAAAGTGACAAAAAAGTGACAAAAACATCTGAAACACATGATACTTTTATTATTAGCTTGTCTTTTGTCGGTTTTCTTTTAAACTTTCGTGTTTTTGTGCAGGTTCTGGTGAACGGGAACATCAACACGTACCTGATCAAAGGCCTGAGCGCCGCCACAGAGTACGAGGTCCTTCTGGCCGCCATTTACGCCAACGAAGTGGAGAGCGACGAGGTCATCCTGGTGCAGGCCACAGGTGAGGCCCCGCCCACTCGGACACAAACCACACGATGCCCCGCCCACACCGACACAAACCACACGATGCCCCGCCCACTCCGACAGAAACCAAACGAGGCCCATGTGTCTGAGGCCCCGCCCACTCCGACACAAACCAAACGAGGCCCCGCCCACTCCGACACAAACCAAACGAGGCCCATGTGTCTGAGGCCCCGCCCACTCGGACACAAACCAACCGAGGCCCATGTGTCTGAGGCCCCGCCCACTCACACAAACCACACGAGGCCCCGCCCACACCGACACAAACCAACCGAGGCCCATGTGTCTGAGGCCCCGCCCACTCGGACACAAACCAACCGAGGCCCATGTGTCTGAGGCCCCGCCCACTCACACAAAACCAAACGAGGCTCTTGTGTCTGAGGCCCCGCCCACTCACACAAAACCAAACGAGGCCCTTGTGTCTGAGGCCCCGCCCACTCACACAAAACCAACCGAGGCCCATGTGTCTGAGGCCCCGCCCACACCGACACAAACCAACCGAGGCCCATGTGTCTGAGGCCCCGCCCACACCGCCACAAAACCAAACGAGGCCCATGTGTCTGAGGCCCCGCCCACTCACACAAAACCAAACGAGGCCCTTGTGTCTGAGGCCCCGCCCACTCACACAAAACCAAACGAGGCCCATGTGTCTGAGGCCCCGCCCACTCACACAAAACCAAACGAGGCCCATGTGTCTGAGGCCCCACCCACTCGGACACAAACCAAATGAGGCCCATGTGTCTGAGGCCCCGCCCACTCACACAAAACCAAACGAGGCCCATGTGTCTGAGGCCCCGCCCACTCGAACACAAACCAAACGAGGCCCATGTGTCTGAGGCCCCGCCCACTCACACAAAACCAAACGAGGCTCTTGTGTCTGAGGCCCCGCCCACTCACACAAAACCAAACGAGGCCCATGTGTCTGAGGCCCCACCCACTCGGACACAAACCAAATGAGGCCCCGCCCACTCAGACACAAACCACACGAGGCCCATGTGTCTGAGGCCCCGCCCACTCGGACACAAAACCAAACGAGGCCCATGTGTCTGAGGCCCCGCCCACTCGGACACAAACCAAACGAGGCCCATGTGTCTGAGGCCCCGCCCACTCGGACACAAACCAAACGAGGCCCATGTGTCTGAGGCCCCGCCCACTCACACAAAACCAAACGAGGCCCATGTGTCTGAGGCCCCGCCCCTGGTTTGGTCGATGTGTCGTCCACGCGCAGCACTAACTTTCACTTAATTAACAACAACAGAGGTTTACATGAAACAAAATGACACAAAACGAGATGGAGTTTAACAGACAGAGAGGCCACGCCCCTTAAACCGATCTTTTATCGAGCTCAGATTCATAGAAAGTCATTCAGATGATTCACACATGAAAATCACATCGATAAACAGAAAATATCTTTGACAATTTTAAAAAACTTAACCTTTTCCGCAGAAAAAGTCTCACATTTTGTACATTTTATTTATAATATTTTGTGTTGAAGTCGACCCACAGTATGCGGTACATAATATTCTGGTTACTGTTTGTCTTAAAGGTCCCATATCCTGCAAAACGGACTGTTCAGAGGTCTTAACCTTCCTCCAGTGCTATTTGGGCCTCGTATGTTGTGCCCAAAGTGTTTTTTTGATTGATTCCCTCATGTTTTCACTAGAGAACTGTCTTTTCCGTCCCTGGCCAGCTGAGCAGCAGACGGGGCTCTCACCAAGATGACGCGGTGTTTAAGCCACGCCTCAGGAAGAATAAAAACAGCTAATGCTAATGCTACACAGTAATTACACGATGGATACGACAGATAGAAGAGTTAGCTTGTTATTTACCAAACGGCACGTCCGTGGTTGAGGCCCTGGAGCACGTCAAACTCCAGGTCAGATCCAGGACGTGAGACTCAGCACGGCCCTTACCGTCAGGACCAGAAAAGGTTTATTCAGTGTTTGTGTATCGCTGTTTACCGGAGCACACGGCGCATGCACCATCTCCACTACAGGGGAGGCACGGGTTGGGCGGGGGAGGCAGCCTGCTCTCTGTTCGGGGGGGTCAGATCTCAGAGTGAGCCGTTTGCTTTTGCAGGAGGGGGCCAGTCCAAGAAATGGGTGTTTTTTGTAAACTGTTATGTTATGGATATTACACAACGAGAAAATGTATCAACAAAGCCCTGAGGACAGACTGTGTGAAGGGGAAAAGAGCAGGATATGGGACCTTTAAACACAACCATTTATTATCATTATTATTTTAATAATTACAGTTTATACTTATTATATTTCCTTAAGATTTGTTTTACTGTTTACTGAGGTGTTCATGACGTCACCGCTCGCTCCAAAAGAACATTTCACCTGATGTTTTACTCAGCGGGTTTTTGTTTGTCCAGTTTGAGAATGAATTTGGCATTTTTTTGACAAATTAGTTACTAAAAGTATGAGGACATTTGCCATGTTTTATCATAAAAACAAAAATACATGTAATACATATTGAATAGCTTTATTTAATAACTTTACACAAACTGTCAAACTGTGGATAAACGGGCAACATGTTTCATCTTCAATAGAGTCATGTTCAGTCTGTTTTGGTCCAATGTGTCTGTCATGTAGACTTTAAATAACTGTCACGTGCTTTTACATCTGCTCCGTCTTTATTTCAGCGAAAAAAACCACCACCATCGCCACGACGACCACCTCCACTGCAGGTCAGGCCTCCTCCATCATTCTGTTTGGGTTTTCACTTTTTTTGAGACGTAAAAAGAGCCGAGGGCCATAGTTTTGATGAGCCTCATCTTTAAAAAGACTGGAACAAGTTATGATGGCGGATTTTTACATTTTTACTGTAAAAAGTACAGTTTTTTTTCATTTTGGACAAATAGAATCAAATATGTATAAATGTATGCACAGACCCTTTAAAATGTGACGTGTCAAATGTCCAGAAGGAGGCGAAAAATGAAGTAAATGTTTGAACGATTGTCTCACTTTCGATCTAAATTCTATGGTTTCAAGTGTTTTTGTTGGAAAAAAGCAACACATTTGAATTTCAGGGGGACAAAGGTCAGTGAGTTTGCTTTTCTGTAACAAACCATGGACAAAATACAGTTTTCAAGCATTAAAATTGTATTTCAGCTTCAAAAGAATCTAATTTATGGAACAGTATCTAATATATCTGTAGATAAAATGAAAAATGATTGTGGGCTCAACATTTCTGTGAGTATTTTTCCAGTAAAAGTGACAAAAATTTGACTAAAAACAAAGACAAAAGTGACAAAGACACGTTGAAATATGACAAAAACGTGACAAAAAGCGCCAAAAAAGTGACTAAAAACGACAGAGACGTGACAAAAAGTGACAAAGATGCGTTGAAATATGACAAACAACAAAAATGTGACTAAAAGCGACAAAAACGTGACACAAAGCATCAAAATTCTATGGTTTGAAGTGTTTATGTTGGAAAAAAGCAACACATTTGAATTTCCAGAGTAAAAGGTCAGTGAGTTTGCTTTTCTGTAACAAACCATGGACTAAATACAGTTTTCTCGTCTTAAAATTGTATTTCAGCTTCAAAATAATCAAATTGGAACAGTATCTAATATATCTGTAGATAAAATGAAAAATGATTGTGGGTTCAACATTTCTGTGAGTATTTTCCAGTAAAACCCATAAATCTGGATTGTTCTTCATCAAAAATGCAAAGAGTTGATGATAATTTGCTCAAACATGATGTAAAATACAATAATAAATGTGTTTAAAGCAGCTCTGATGTCACTCACATGTGTCTGAGGCTTTTACTTTGACAAAACCATCTACGTTTTCCATATTTTGTGATAATCTGAGGTTAATCCCAGTTTCTCAGTGAATCGTTCTGGATTTACAGTGTTTTTGTTCAGACTTTTAAAGGGGCTGTTGTATTTTGTGTTTGTATAAAAGTGTTTTCATATTATTTACTGGTAACTTATCGAACTGGTGAACTTTTATGAACTTGAACTAGTTTCTCTGTTAAAACTCTTTCTTTAATGTCGTGATGTTTCGTTGGCCGCAGCTCCTCGCTTCGGGATCAGAAACCTGCGCATCGACGACGAGACGACCTACAGCCTGAGGGTGTCATGGCAACCAGTCGACTCCAGGAACATCCGGCACTTCAGACTGAGCTACGTGAGCGCCAGAGGGGACCGCGCCGAGGAGACGGTGAGCGAAACACGCTAAGGACGAGACGTGAGGGAAACACGCTAAGAACGAGACGTGAGGGAAACACGCTAAGAACGAGACGTGAGGGAAACACGCTAAGAACGAGACGTGAGGGGAACACGCTAAGAACGAGACGTGAGGGAAACACTCTAAGAACAAGACGTGAGGGAAACACGCTAAGAATGAGACGTGAGGGAAACACGCTAAGAACGAGACGTGAGGGAAACACGCTAAGAACGAGACGTGAGGGAAACACGCTAAGAACGAGACGTGAGGGAAACACGCTAAGAACGAGACGTGAGAGAAACACGCTAAGAACGAGACGTGAGAGAAACACGCTAAGGACGAGACGTGAGAGAAACACCCAAGAACGAGACCTGAGGGGAACACGCTAAGAACGAGACGTGAGGGAAACACGCTAAGAACGAGACGTGAGGGAAACACTCTAAGAACGAGACGTGAGGGAAACACCTAAGAACGAGACGTGAGAGAAACACGCTAAGAACGAGACGTGAGAGAAACACGCTAAGGACGAGACGTGAGAGAAACACCCAAGAACGAGACCTGAGGGGAACACGCTAAGAACGAGACGTGAGGGAAACACTCTAAGAACGAGACGTGAGGGAAACACCTAAGAACGAGACGTGAGAGAAACACGCTAAGAACGAGACGTGAGAGAAACACGCTAAGAACGAGACGTGAGAGAAACACCCAAGAACGAGACGTGAGGGGAACACGCTAAGAACGAGACGTGAGGGAAACACGCTAAGAACGAGACGTGAGGGGAACACGCTAAGAACGAGACGTGAGGGGAACACGCTAAGGACGAGACGTGAGAGAAACACGCTAAGAACGAGACGTGAGGGAAACACGCTAAGAACGAGACGTGAGGGAAACACGCTAAGAACGAGACGTGAGAGAAACACGCTAAGAACGAGACGTGAGAGAAACACGCTAAGAACGAGACGTGAGGGAAACACGCTAAGAACGAGACGTGAGGGAAACACGCTAAGAACGAGACTTGAGGGAAACACGCTAAGAACGAGACCAGGCTGAGTAGACGGTGAGAACACGCTAAGAATGAGACGGTGAGAACACGCTAAGAATGAGACGTGAGGGAAACACGCTAAGAACGAGACGTGAGGGAAACGCGCTAAGAACGAGACCAGGCTGAGTAGACGGTGAGAACACGCTAAGAATGAGACGTGAGGGAAACACGCTAAGAACGAGACGTGAGGGAAACACGCTAAGAACGAGACGTGAGGGAAACACGCTAAGAACGAGACGTGAGGGAAACACGCTAAGAACGAGACGTGAGGGAAACACGCTAAGAACAAGACGTGAAAGAAACACGCTAAGAACGAGACGTGAGGGAAACACGCTAAGAACGAGACGTGAGGGAAACACGCTAAGAACGAGACGTGAGGGAAACACGCTAAGAACGAGACGTGAGAGAAACACGATAAGAACGAGACGTGAGGGAAACACGCTAAGAACGAGACGTGAGGGAAACACGCTAAGAACGAGACGTGAGGGAAACACGCTAAGAATGAGACATGAGGGGAACACGCTAAGAACGAGACGTGAGGGAAACACGCTAAGAACGAGACGTGAGGGAAACACGCTAAGAACGAGAAGTGAGGGAAACACGCTAAGAACGAGACGTGAGGGAAACACGCTAAGAACGAGACGTGAGGGAAACACGCTAAGAACGAGACGTGAGGGAAACACGCTAAGAACGAGACGTGAGGGAAACACGCTAAGAACGAGACGTGAGGGAAACACTCTAAGAACGAGACGTGAGGGAAACACGCTAAGAATGAGACGTGAGGGAAACACGCTAAGAACGAGACGTGAGGGAAACACGCTAAGAACGAGACGTGAGGGAAACACGCTAAGAACGAGACGTGAGAGAAACACGCTAAGGACGAGACGTGAGAGAAACACCCAAGAACGAGACCTGAGGGAAACACGCTAAGAACGAGACGTGAGGGAAACACGCTAAGAACGAGACGTGAGGGGAACACGCTAAGAACGAGACGTGAGGGGAACACGCTAAGGACGAGACGTGAGAGAAACACGCTAAGAACGAGACGTGAGGGAAACACGCTAAGAACGAGACGTGAGGGAAACACGCTAAGAACGAGACGTGAGGGAAACACGCTAAGAACGAGACGTGAGAGAAACACGCTAAGAACGAGACGTGAGAGAAACACGCTAAGAACGAGACGTGAGGGAAATACTCTAAGAACGAGACGTGAGGGAAACACGCTAAGAACGAGACTTGAGGGAAACACGCTAAGAACGAAACCAGGCTGAGTAGATGGTGAGAACACGCTAAGAATGAGACGGTGAGAACACGCTAAGAATGAGACGTGAGGGAAACACGCTAAGAACGAGACGTGAGGGAAACACGCTAAGAACGAGACGTGAGGGAAACACGCTAAGAACGAGATGTGAGGGAAACGCGCTAAGAACGAGACGTGAGGGAAACATGCTAAGAACGAGACGTAAGAGAAACACGATAAGAACGAGACGTGAGGGAAACACGCTAAGAACGAGACGTGAGGGAAACACGCTAAGAACGAGACGTGAGGGAAACACGCTAAGAACGAGACGTGAGAGAAACACGCTAAGAACGAGACGTGAGGGAAACACGCTAAGAACGAGACGTGAGGGAAACACGCTAAGAACGAGACGTGAGGGAAACACGCTAAGAATGAGACATGAGGGGAACACGCTAAGAACGAGACGTGAGGGGAAACACGCTAAGAACGAGACGTGAGGGAAACACGCTAAGAACGAGACGAGAAACCACGCTAAGAATGAGGCGTGAGGAAACACGCTAAGAACGAGGCGTGAGGGAAACACGCTAAGAACGAGGCGTGGGGAAACACGCTAAGAACGAGGCGTGAGGGAAACACGCCAAGAACGAGGCGTGAGGGAAACACGCTAAGAACGGGGCGTGGGGAAACACGCTAAGAACGAGGCGTGAGAAACACGCTAAGAACGAGACGTGAGGGAAACACGCTAACAACAAAACGTGAGGGAAACACGCTAAGAAATAGACGTGAGAGACCAACGCTAAGAACGAGACGTGAGAAACACGCTAAGAACGAGACGTGAGGGAACACGCTAAGAACGAGACGTGAGGGAAACACGCTAAGAACGAGACGTGAGGGAAACACGCTAAGAACGAGACGTGAGGGAAACACGCTAAGAACGAGACGTGAGGGAAACACGCTAAGAACGAGACGTGCGGAACACGCTAGGACCAGACGTGAGTGAAACACGCTTAGAACGAGACGCGTGAAACACGCTAAGAACGATGGTGAGAGAACACGCTAAGAACGAGATGGTGAGAGAACACGCTAAGAACGAGACGCGAGAAACCACGCTAAGAACGAGACGTGAGGGGAACACGCTAAGAACAAGACGTGAGGGGAAACACGCTAAGAACGAGACGTGAGAGAAACACGCTAAGAACGAGACGGTTAGAGAAACATGCTAAGAACGAGACGGTTAGAGAAACACGCTAAGAACGAGACGTGAGGGAAACACGCTAAGAACGAGACGTGAGAGAAACACGCTAAGAACGAGACGTGAGGGAAACACGCTAAGAACGAGACGTGAGGGACACACGCTAAGAACGAGACGTGAAAACACGCTAAGAACGAGATCGTGAGGGAAACACGCTAAGAACGAGGCGTGAGGGAAACACGCTAAGAACGAGGCGTGAGGAAACACGCTAAGAACGAGACGTGAGGGAAACACGCTAAGAACGAGACGTGAGGGAAACACGCTAAGAACGAGACGTGAGGGAAACACGCTAAGAGCGAGGCGTGAAACACGCTAATAACGAGCGGTGAGGGAAACACGCTAAGAACGAGACGTGAGGGAAACACGCTAAGAACGAGATCTGAGGGAAACACGCTAAGAACGAGACGTGAGGGAAACGCCCAAGAACGAGACGTGAGGGAAACACGCTAAGAACGAGATGTGAGGGAAACACGCTAAGAATGAGACCGCGCCGAGGAGACGGTGAGGGAACACACTGAGAACGAGATGTGAGGGGAACACGCTAAGAACGAGACGTGAGGGAAACATGCTAAGAATGAGACCGCTCCGAGGCGACGTTGAGGGAACACACTAAGTACGAGACGTTAGGGTAACACGCTAAGAACGAGACGTGAGTGAAACACGCTAAGAACGAGACGTGAGGGAAACACGCTAAGAACGAGACGTGAGGGAAACACGCTAAGAACGAGACGTGAGGGAAACACGCTAAGAGCGAGGCGTGAGGGAAACACGCTAAGAACGAGGCGTGAGGGAAACACGCTAAGAACGAGGCGTGAAACACGCTAAGAACGAGACGTGAGGGAAACACGCTTAGAACGAGATGTGAGAAACACACTAAGAATGAGACGTGAGGGGAAACACGCTAAGAACGAGACGTGAGGGGAAACACGCTAAGAATGAGACGATGAGGGAAACACGCTAAGAACGAGACCAGGATGCGGAAAAGGTGAAAGAACACGCTTAGAACGAGACGTGAGAGAAACACGCTGAAGAAACGAGACGTGAGGGAAACACGCTAAGAACGAGACGTGAGAGAAACACGCTAAGAACGAGACGTGAGGGAAACACGCTAAGAACGACTTGTTTAAAGGAGGCGGTAAATCAGACACAGATCTGGATGGAGCAGGTTCACTGTTGCTGGAGAAAATGCAAAATGATAAAACTCTTATAAATGTCAGTGGAATTTTAATTTGTTTACAAATTGCAAGAATAATCAGGCCACGAAAGCTCGAAGCATTTGGTCCAGGCATGTCCAAACTACGGCCCGGGGTCCAAACACGGCCCTCAGACCTATTCTTCTTGGCCCCTCCTTCCTGGTGAATCGGCCCACATTGTCCTGAGAACTACTTTTTACAGCAAATTTCAGATTTTTTCCAATTTTAACCCAAATAATTAACATTTTGGTGAGAGACAGACCTGATATGAAGACATTGAGACTGAATGTAGATGTGGTGGTGCTTAAAACATCAGATAAATGCAGATTTTTTGAACGTTTCACGATTGATTGGTGGCCCTCCGCTTGGTCTATTTTTCAGTATCGATGGGATAAGTTTGGACGCCCCCGATTTAGGCAGAAAAATGACCAGAAACAGAGAGAACCCACCGTCAGTTCTGCTCATGGTTCATTCATTCTGTTCACGTTTCCATATTTGTCTTTAGTCTTTAAGTTCAGACGCACAGATTTCAGAGCAGCCGTGGGTCGGTCGGTCTCCTGGAGCTCGTCCGGTCCAGGGCTGGAGTTCCTGGTCTGGTTTGGGTTTGAGTCAAGAGCGAGGCCTGAGAGGGCGGGACAGGACTCGACACGACCCAGAAGCACAAAAGGATCTGGGGCCGTGCACACAAACTCCAGACAGGAATGTGGTGAGACAGAGGCAGCACAGGCCTGGACCGGGACCAGAGGGCGCAGGCGACGCCCCGAGCCAGCAGGGGGCGCCACGGGACGAAGGATCGGACCTGAAGAGGCAGCAGGGGGCGCCACGGGACGAAGGATCGGACCTGAAGAGGCAGCAGGGGGCGCCACGGGACGAAGGATCGGACCTGAAGAGGCAGCAGGGGGCGCCACGGGACGAAGGATCGGACCTAAAGAGGCAGCAGGGGGCGCCACGGGACGAAGAGGCAGCAGGGGGCGCCACGGGACGAAGAGGCAGCAGGGGGCGCCACGGGACGAAGAGGCAGCAGGGGGCGCCACGGGACGAAGAGGCAGCAGGGGGCGCCACCGGACGAAGGATCAGACCTGAAAAGGCAGCAGGGGGCGCCACGGGTCGAAGGATCAGACCCAAAGAGGCAGCAGGGGGCGCCACGGGACGAAGGATCAGACCTGAAGAGGCAGCAGGGGGCGCCACGACGGCGACGAGAAGAGGCAGCAGGGGGCGCCACGGGACGAAGAGGCACCTGAAGAGGCAGCAGGATTGGGCCCACGAAGAGGCAGCAGGGTGCCACGGACGAAAGAGGCAGCAGGGGGCGCCACGGGACGAAGAGGCAGCAGGGGGCGCCACGGGACGAAGGATCGGACCGCCAGAGGCAGCAGGGGGCGCCACGGGACGAAGGATCGGACCTGAAGAGGCAGCAGGGGGCGCCACGGGACGAAGGATCGGACCTGAAGAGGCAGCAGGGGGCGCCACGGACGGCGATCGACCTAAAGAGGCAGCAGGCGCCACGGACGAAGAGGCAGCAGGGGCGCCACGGGCGAAGAGGCAGGGGGGCGCCACGGGAAGGCGAAGGATCGGACCTAAAGAGGCAGCAGGGGGCGCCACAGGACAAAGAATGAATCCCCCAGAGGCAGCAGGGGGCGCCACGGGACGAAGAGGCAGCAGGGGGCGCCACGGGACGAAGAGGCAGCAGGGGGCGCCACGGGACAAAGAGGCAGCAGGGGGCGCCACCGTACGAAGGATCAGACCTCAAGAGGCAGCAGGGGGCGCCACAGGACGAAGAATCAGACCGGAAGAGGCAGCAGGGGGCGCCACGGGACGAAGAGGCAGCAGCGGGCGCCACGGGACGAAGGATCGGACCCGCAGAGTCAGCAGGGGGCGCCACGGGACGAAGGATCAGGCCCCCAGAGTCAGCAGGGGGCGCCACCGGACGAAGGATCAGACCTGAAGAGGCAGCAGGGGGCGCCACGGGACGAAGAATCAGACCTGAAGAGGCAGCAGGGGGCGCCACGGGACGAAGAGCCAGCAGGGGGCGCCACGGGACGAAGAGGCAGCAGGGGGCGCCACGGGACGAAGAGGCAGCAGGGGGTGCCACAGGACGAAGGATTGGGCCCAAAGAGGCAGCAGGGGGTGCCACGGGACGAAGAGGCAGCAGGGGGCGCCACGGGACGAAGGATCGGACCTAAAAAGGCAGCAGGGGGCGCCATGGGACGAAGAGGCAGCAGGGGGCGCCACGGCACGAAGGATCGGACCTAAAGAGGCAGCAGGGGGCGCCACGGGACGAAGAATGAAACCCCCTAGAGGCAGCAGGGGGCGCCACGGGACGAAGGATCAGGAAGAGGCAGCAGGGGGTGCCACGGGACGAAGGATCGGACCCCCAGAGGCAGCAGGGGGCGCCACGGGACGAAGGATCAGGAAGAGGCAGCGCCCCGTCCCGTCAGCTTCTCCTGGCTCTTCACGCCCCCTTTCTGTGGTTTGTCTGTCCTAAACATGTCCATGTGGTTCCCCCGCAGCGCCCCGTCCCGTCAGCTCAGGCTCTTCACGCGCCCTTTCTGTTTGTCTGTTCTAAACGTGTACCTGTGGTTCCCCTGCAGCGCACCGTCCCATCCGCTCCTCCTGGCTCCTCACGTGCCCTTTCTTTGGTCTGTCATGGGTCGATGAATATGTTCTAAATGTGTACCTGTGGTTCCCCTCCAGCGCCCCGTCACGTCAGCTGAGGCTCTTTACGCACCTTTTCTGTGGTCTGTATGTTCTAAATGTGTAAATGTGGTTCCCCTCCAGCGCCCTGTCCCGTCCGATCCTCCTGTCTCTTCACGCGCCCTTTCTGTGGTTTGTCTGTTCTAAACATGTCCATGTGGTTCCCCTCCAGCGCCCCGTCCTGTCAGCTGAGGCTCCTCACGCGCCCTTTCTGTGGTTTGTCTGTTCTAAACGTGTAAATGTGGTTCCCCTCCAGCGCCCCGTCCCGTCACCTCAGGCTCCTCACACGCCCTTTCTGTGGTTTGTCTGTTCTAAAGTGTCCCTGTGGTTCCCCTCCAGCGCCCCGTCCCATCCTGGCTCCTCACGCCCCCTTTCTATTTGTCTGTTCTAAAGTGTCCCTGTGGTTCCCCCGCAGCGCCCAGTCCCGTCAGCTCAGGCTGCTCATGCCCCCTTTCTGTGGTTTGTATGTTCTAAACCTGCACCTGTGGTTCCCCTCCAGCGCCCCGTCCCATCCTGGCTCCTCACGCGCCCTTTCTGTGGTTTGTATGTTCTAAACCTGCACCTGTGGTTCCCCCGCAGCGCCCCGTCCTGGCTCCTCACGCCCCCTTTCTGTGGTTTGTGTGTCCTAAACGTGTCCCTGTGGTTCCTCTCCAGCGCACCGTCCCGTCCTGTCTCTTCACATGCCCCCCTTTCTGTTTGTCTGTTCTAAAGTGTCCCTGTGGTTCCCCCGCAGCGCCCAGTCCCGTCAGCTCAGGCTCCTCATGCCCCCTTTCTGTGGTTTGTATGTTCTAAACCTGCACCTGTGGTTCCCCTCCAGCGCCCCGTCCCATCCTGGCTCCTCACGCGCCCTTTCTGTGGTTTGTCTGTTCTAAAGTGTCCCTGTGGTTCCCCTCCAGCGCCCCGTCCTGGCTCCTCACGCCCCCCTTTCTGTGGTTTGTGTGTCCTAAACGTGTCCCTGTGGTTCCCCTCCAGCGCACCGTCCCGTCGGGGCAGAGCAGCCTGGTCCTGCAGCCGCTCCTCTCCGACACCGAGTACAAAGTGGCCCTGACGCCCGTTTACGCCGAAGGGGACGGCCCCACGTCGGCGCGCTCGGCCCGCACACGTGAGTCACACGGGACGGGCGAGGGTCACGGGGTCAGAGGGGGGCAGACATTAGTTACACATTTACGTTGGATGGTATTTTTTCTTTCTTTCTTTCGTCTCTGAAGTTCCTCTTTCGGCGCCGAAGAACCTGCGCGTGTCGGAGGAGTGGTACAACCGCTTCAGGATCAGCTGGGACGTCCCGCCTTCACCCACCATGGGCTACCGCATCGTGTACCAGCCCGTGTCCGGTAAGACCAGGACCGGGACTGGACCGGGGCCGGGACTGGGACTGGACCGGGACTGGACCAGGACCAGGACCAGTCCTGGTCCAGTCCCGTCCCGGTCCTGGTCAGTCCGGTCCTGGTCAGTCGGTCCTGGTCCAGTCCAGTCCCGGTCCAGTCCGGGACTGGACCAGGACCGGGACTGGACCAGGACTGGGACTGGACCAGAAATAAACCAGGACCGGGACTGGACCAGGACTGAACCTGGGCTAAACCAGGACTAAACCAGGACTGAACCAGAACTGAACCAGGACTAAACCTGGACTAAACCAGGGCTAAACCAGGACTAAACCAGGACTAAACCAGGACTAAACCAGGACCAAACCAGGACTAAACCAGGACTAAACCAGGACTGAACCAGGACTGAATCAGGACTAAACCAGGACTAAACCAGGACTAAACCAGGTCTAAACCAGGACTAAACCAGGACTAAACCAGGACTAAACCAGGTCTAAACCAGGTCTAAACCAGGACTAAACCAGGGCTAAACCAGGACTAAACCAGGACTAAACCAGGAAACGAGGACTAAACCAGGTCTAAACCTGGACTAAACCAGGACTAAACCAGGACTAAACCAGGACTAAACCAGGTCTAAACCAGGACTGAACCAGGACTAAACCAGGTCTAAACCAGGGCTAAATGTCTGGAATAATTTATACAAATAAAACTAATGTAAGTTCATGTCGATGCCTGTCCCTGGTGTCTGTGATGGAGATGTTTGCAGCAGGTGATGCAGTTTTGTATTTTGTGTTTTTTCTCAGCTCCAGGTTCAGTTCTGGAGACGTTTGTTGTATATTGTATTTTTATATTTTTCATATATATTTTGTGTTTTTCTCAGCTCCAGGTCCAGCTCTGGAGACGTTCGTTGGAGAAGACGTGAACACGATGTTGATCCTGAACCTTCTCAGTGGAATGGACTACAGCGTCAAAGTCATCGCCTCCTACACCACGGGCTCCAGTGAAGCTCTGAGCGGGAGAGCCAAGACCTGTGAGGACCAGGACTGAGACTGAGACCGAGACCAGGACCAGGACCAGGACCAGGACTGAGACCAGGACCAGGACTGAGACAGAGCCAAGACCTGAGAGGGACTGGACTCCTACACCACGGGCTCCAGTGAAGCTCTGAGCGGGAGAGCCAAGACCTGTGAGGACCAGGACCAGGACTGGGACCGAGACCAGGACCAGGACTGAGACCAGGACTGAGACCAGGACTGAGACCAGGACTGAGACAGAGCCAAGACCTGTGAGGACCAGGACTGAGACTGAGACCGAGACCAGGACCAGGACCAGGACTGGGACCAGGACCAGGACTGAGACAGAGCCAAGACCTGAGAGGGACTGGACTCCTACACCACGGGCTCTAGTGAAGCTCTGAGCGGAAGAGCCAAGACCTGTGAGGACCAGGACCAGGACCAGGACTGAGACCGAGACCAGGACCAGGACCAGGACTGAGACCAGGACCAGGACCAGGACCAGGACCAAGACCGAGACCAGGACTGAGGCCAGGACCAGGACCAGGACTGAGACAGAGCCAAGACCTGAGAGGGACTGGACTCCTACACCACGGGCTCCAGCGAAGCTCTGAGCGGGAGAGCCAAGACCTGTGAGGACCAGGACCAGGACTGGGACCAGGACCAGGACCAGGACCAGGACTGAGACAGAGCCAAGACCTGAGAGGGACTGGACTCCTACACCACGGGCTCCAGCGAAGCTCTGAGCGGGAGAGCCAAGACCTGTGAGGACCAGGACCAGGACCGGGACCAGGACTGAGACAAGGACCAGGACTGAGACCAGGACCAGGACCAGGACCAAGACCGAGACCGAGACCAGGACTGAGGCCAGGACCAGGACCAGGACTGAGACAGAGCCAAGACCTGAGAGGGACTGGCCTCCTACACCACGGGCTCCAGTGAAGCTCTGAGCGGGAGAGCCAAGACCTGTGAGGACCAGGACCAGGACTGAGACCAGGACCAGGACCAGGACCAGGACCAAGACCGAGACCAGGACTGAGGCCAGGACCAGGACCAGGACTGAGACAGAGCCAAGACCTGAGAGGGATAGACTCCTACACCACGGGCTCCAGTGAAGCTCTGAGCGGGAGAGCCAAGACCTGTGAGGACCAGGACCGGGACCAGGACCAGGACTGAGACCAGGACCAGGACTGGGACCAGGACCAGGACTGAGACCGGGACCAGGACCAGGACCAGGACTGAGACTGAGACCAGGACTGAGACTGAGACTGAGACCAGGACCAGGACCAAGGACAGGACTGAGACAGAGCCAAGGACCAAGGACAGGACTGAGACCAGAGCCAGGACTGGGACCAGGACCAGGACTAAACCAGGGCAATAATCAGAGTTCTGCTTCTCGATCGATGTTTGTCTGAACTAAAAACACAAAAAGACCTTTAGAACAAAAACAGTGGCATTAATAAATCAAAATGTCAAAAAAGAATGTTATTAATTAGAAACAACTTCAGATTTTCCTCAATAATACACTCATTATTCTCTCTCTAAAGCCTTCAGTCCCAAATTCAACCTGTATTTGGTTAAAAATGTCTTTAAAGTGCCTGTCCCTGAAGAAAAAACAGCCACGAAGATAACGTGGGAAAACTCCCTGGGCACATAATATGGACGTAACCCAACAGCACACAGTTCCACGTCCTGATTCCAGATGCGCTCTTTGACCGTGATGTGACCAGGGTTACACCAGCGTTCATTCACAAACACAGCAGCTCCGCGAACTCCGTGAGTTCTTCCATCTTGTTTGCGAGGGAGCGCACGTTTCCCATGACGATGGAGGGGAGACACGGCTTAAACCTAAGCCTCTGTTGTTTCTTCGCCATCCTCTTTCTTCGTAGCT
The DNA here is from genome assembly GCA_019453435.1 of Rhinogobius similis. Taxonomy (NCBI): domain Eukaryota; kingdom Metazoa; phylum Chordata; class Actinopteri; order Gobiiformes; family Gobiidae; genus Rhinogobius; species Rhinogobius similis. The sequence goes on along the minus strand of CM033620.1, from coordinate 5,818,806 downwards.
TTTTATTTCCCCTGCATCCCCTGTTTGTTCTCCGCCTGCAGCCCTCTGGGATGTCGGAGAGGCTCGTCGGAGTTGACGTAGTGGTAGCCGGCTTCAGCGCCATCAGCTGATCCTTTGTGTACACAATGCGAACAGCTGGGGGTTGCATCGTAACATAAAGTTCCGATAACAACTCCGAAAAGTCTCCAAGATCCTCCTGTTGGTGTCTTGGTTGGTTTGCAAGACGCAGTCCAAATTTGGTGACAAAATAAACACTCAAAACAAATCAAAATAAAGAAAAAGTAGGAAACTAGTCGGAGCGTTAGTAACAGGCTGCACACGGGTTGACACATGCGCACACAGAAAGAAGGTATCTGTGTGTGTTTTAGTCTGTTCAGTTCAGACAAATGTTTCTGTTCTCGCTCGGGTAATGACTGCTCACTTGGTCCAGTCCTGACATCCTCGTGGTTCATGTGTTTTTTATCTTTTTCTCGTGTTTTAAACCTGTTTCTTGTGTTTGCTGCAGTGTGTTTTTATCTTTTTGTCGTGTTTTAAATCTGTTTCTTGTGTTTTTATCTTTTTCTCGTGTTTTAACCCTGATTTCTTGTGTTTGCTGCAGTGTATCTGGGAGTGACCAACCTGAGGGTTGTTCAGGCCAAAGTCAACAGTCTGTGTGTGCAATGGCAGCCGCACCGCCACGCCAGCGCCTACAGGGTTAACATCGAGGCCCTGTCCAGTGAGTACTGATACTACAGTACTGATACTGTACTGATACTGTACTGATACTGTACCGATACTGTACTGATACTGTACTGATACTGTACCGATACTGTAGTACTGATACTGTACTGATACTACAGTACTGATACTGTACTGATACTGTACTGATACTGTACTGATACTGTACCGATACTGTACTGATACTGTACTGATACTGTACTGATACTGTACTGATACTGTACCGATACTGTACCGATACTGTACCGATACTGTACTGATACTGTACTGATACTGTACTGATACTGTACTGATACTGTACCGATACTGTACCGATACTGTACTGATACTGTACTGATACTGTACTGATACTGTACCGATACTGTACCGATACTGTACTGATACTGTACTGATACTGTACTGATACTACAGTACTGATACTGTACTGATACTGTACTGATACTGTACCGATACTGTACCGATACTGTACCGATACTGTACCGATACTGTACTGATACTGTACCGATACTGTACCGATACTGTACTGATACTGTAGTACTGATACTGTAGTACTGATACTGTACCGATACTGTACCGATACTGTACTGATACTGTAGTACTGATACTGTAGTACTGATACTGTACCGATACTGTACCGATACTGTACTGATACTGTACTGATACTGTACTGATACTGTACCGATACTGTACTGATACTGTACTGATACTGTACCGATACTGTACCGATACTGTACCGATACTGTACCGATACTGTACTGATACTGTACTGATACTGTACTGATACTGTACTGATACTGTAGTACTGATACTGTAGTACTGATACTGTACTAATACTGCTGTACTAATACTATATTAATAATAGTGTAGTACTGCACACGTTTGTTTGTTTGTTTACTTCTCAGATGGACAAACAGGTGTTTATTGTTTACTTTCTGTTGCTGTTGTTGTTGTTTACTTCTTTTTAGTTTCTGTTACTTTTTATTGTTTTACAGTGCAGTTTAGATCAAGTCCTAAAATCTCCGTCCCGAGCTGGTTCTGTCTGAACCAGACCCGGTCTGTCCTGCACGCCCGGCTCCGGCCTGGTCATAGAACCAGAGTTACATTCAGTAACCTGGGTTTTATTTGTAGAAAAAGCAGCTGGTTGTGCTTTGTGTGTCTCAGTTGTTGTTTACTTGTTTGTTTCCTTGCAGACGGGCAGAAGCAGGAGTCTGTTGTTTACCTCTCAGTTGTTGTTGTTGTTTACTTGTTTGTTTCGTTTCAGACGGGCAGAAGCAGGACTCTGTTGTTTACCTCTCAGTTGTTGTTGTTGTTTACTTGTTTGTTTCGTTTCAGACGGGCAGAAGCAGGACTCTGTTGTTTACCTCTCACTTGTTGTTGTTGTTGTTGTTTACTTGTTTGTTTCCTTCCAGACAGGCAGAAGCAGGAGTCTGTTGTTTACCTCTCACTTGTTGTTGTTGTTGTTGTTGTTTACTTGTTTGTTTCCTTCCAGACGGGCAGAAGCAGGACTCTGTTGTTTACCTCTGTAGTTGTTGTTGTTGTTGTTGTTGTTGTTGTTTACTTGTTTGTTTCCTTGCAGATGGGCAGAAGCAGGACTCTGTTGTTTACCTCTGTTGTTGTTTACTTGTTTGTTTACTTGTTTGTTTCCTTGCAGACGGGCAGAAGCAGGAGTCTGTTGTTTACCTCTGTTGTTGTTTACTTGTTTGTTTACTTGTTTGTTTCCTTGCAGATGGGCAGAAGCAGGACTCTGTTGTTTACCTCTGTTGTTGTTTACTTGTTTGTTTACTTGTTTGTTTCCTTGCAGACGGGCAGAAGCAGGAGTCTGTTGTTTACCTCTCAGTTGTTGTTGTTGTTGTTTACTTGTTTGTTTACTTGTTTGTTTCCTTGCAGACGGGCAGAAGCAGGAGGTGAAGCTGGGCGGAGGCACCGGGCGTCACTGCTTCACGAACCTCAAACCAAACGCTCAGTACAAAGTGAGTGTTTACGCTCAGCTGCAGGACGGGACGGAGGGGCCGGCCGTGACCGTCACCGACAAAACACGTGAGACACTTTTATGGATCACGGCTTTCTGCCTCTGAGTCCACTTCAGCCAGAGACTTCTGTGTCGTTTTCTCCAAATGCATTTTTGTCCCACAGAGACATAAAGATGAGCCTTAAAGTAGATCCTGCACCAAACTGTACAATCTGGACTGAAGATTCTGACACAACAACAAGGATTTGATTAAAGGTCCCATATCCTGCAAAATGGACTTTTCAGAGGTTTTAACCTTCCTCCAGTGCTATTTGGGCCTCGTATGTTGTGCCCAAAGTGGTTTTTTGATTGATTCCCTCATGTTTTCACTAGAGAACTGTCTTTTCCCGTCCCCTCGGCTGAGCAGCAGACGGGGGCTCCTCACTAAGATGACGCGGTGTTTAAGCCACGCCTCCAGGAAGAATAAAAACAGCTAATGCTAATGCTACACAGTAATTACACGATGGATACGACAGATAGAAGAGTTAGCTTGTTATTTACCAAACGGCACGTCCGTGGTTGAGGCCCTGGAGCACGTCAAACTCCAGGTCAGATCCAGGACGTAGGACTCAGCACGACGCACCGTCAGGACCAGAAAATGTTTATTCAGTGTTTGTGTCTCGCTGTTTACCGGAGCACACGGCGCATGCACCATCTCCACTACAGGGGAGGCACGGGTTGGGCGGGGGAGGCGCGCGGGTTGGGCGGGGGAGGCGCGCGAGTTGGGTGGGGGAGGCAGCCTGCTCTCTGTTCGGGGGGGTCAGATCTCAGAGTGAGCCGTTTGCTTTTGCAGGAGGGGGGCCAGTCCAAGAAATGGGTGTTTTTTGTAAACTGTTATGTTATGGATATTACACAACGAGAAAATGTATCAACAAAGCCCTGAGGACAGACTGTGTGAAGGGGAAAATAGCAGAATATGGGACCTTTAAAGGTGACTAAAAGCAACAAAAAAGTGACTACAAGTGACAAAAATGAAACTAAAAGCGAAACAAAAACGCACCTATAACGACAAGAACGTGACTAAAAGCGACTAACGCAAAGGACAGTTTCTCCAAATGCATGTTTGTCCCACAGAGACATAAAGATGAGCCGTAAAGTAGCTCCTGTACCGAACTGTACAATCTGCTGTACAAAAACCGACTAACAGTGACAAAATGCTACTAAAAGTGACTATAAGTGACAAAACTTGACTAAGAATTAAAAAAAAAAACGTGACTAAATGTGACAAAAATGTGACTTAAAGCGACAAAAACGTGACTAAAAGCTACAAAACTGCAACTAAAAGTGACAAAACTGCAACTAAAAGTGACAAAGATGTGACTAAAAGCGACAAACTCAAAGGACATTTTCTCCAAATAAATGTTTGGAGAAGATGAGCCTTAAAACAGCTCCTGCACCAAACTCTACAATCTGGACTCAACAAGATTCTGACACAACGGACACAAGGATTTATTCATGTCTGATTCTAACACGCATTTATTACAGTTTTAAGTCTAAAAAATGAGGCGAAATTAAAGAAACTAAATAAGAAATCCAAACATACATGCACTTTACCTGTTTTTTACTTGAATATTTACATTTCTGGTCACTTTTTACTTCTATCCCTTGCTTTTTTAATATAATTTAACATAAATATCTGTACTTTCTACTCCTCAAATCTGTAAAAACAGACTGTCTACCTGTTTTTGGTGCGACATGTCTCACTTTTACGGAGTTTGTCAGAATTTCTCAGCTGGAATTAACACTTTTTTCCCTTTTTAGTTCCAGTCCCGACTCCAGCTCCGACCAAACCACCAACAACAACTCCATTACCCACAATCCCCGCTGCCAAAGAGGGTAAAACGCAGCTTTTATGTGGTTCAAAAGGCTCCGTGGTTGCCGTTTTATTGATATTCGTGCCGTTGTTAAGTTTGTGTTTTTACTTTCAGTTTGTAAAGCGGCCAAAGCGGACCTGGTCTTCCTCGTGGACGGGTCCTGGAGCATCGGAGACGAGAACTTCCTGAAGATCATCCGCTTCCTGTACAGCACCACCGGAGCTCTGGACCAGATCGGACCGGACGGGACGCAGGTAAGACCGGGGTTAGACCGGGGTTAGACTGGGTTAGACCGGGGTTAGACCGGGGTTAGACCGGGGTTAGACCGGGGTTAGACTGGGGTAAGACCGGGGTAGGACCGGGGTTAGACCGGGGTTAGACCGAGGTTAGACCGAGGTTAGACCGGGGTTAGACCGGGATTAGACCGGGTTTAGACCGGGGTTAGACCGAGGTTAGACCGGGGTTAGACCGGGATTAGACCGGGGTTAGACTGGGGTTAGACTGGGGTTAGACCGGGGTTAGACCGGGTTAGACCGGGGTTAGACCAGGGTAAGACCAGGGTTAGACCTGGGTTAGACTGGGGAAAGACCAGGGTTAGACCGGGGTTAGACCGGGCTTAGACCGGGGTTAGACCGGGGTTAGACCAGAGTTAGACCGAGGTTAGACCAGGGAAAGACCAGGGTTAGACCGGGTTTAGACCAAGGTTAGACCGAGGTTAGCCCCTGGTAAGACCAGGGTTAGACCCAGGTAAGACCGGGGTTAGACTGGGGTTAGACCTAGGTTTAGACCAGGGTTAGACCGGGGTAAGACCGAGGTTAGACCAGGGTAAGACCGGGGTTAGACCGGGGTTGGACCAGGGTTAGACCAGGGTTAGACCGGGGTTAGACCGGGGTAAGACCGGGGTTAGACTGGGGTTAGACCTAGGTTTAGACCAGGGTTAGACCGGGGTAAGACCGGGGTTAGACCGGGGTTGGACCAGGGTTAGACCAGGGTTAGACCAGGGTTATACCGGGGTTGGACCAGGATTAGACCGGGGTTGGACCGGGGTTAGACCGGGGTTAGACCGGGGTTGGACCAGGTTTAGACCAGGGTTAGACCAGGGTAGACCGGGGTTAGACCGGGTTAGACCGGGGGTTAGAACCGGGGGTTGGGACCGGGTTAGACCGGGGTTAGACCAGAGTTAGACCAGGGTAAGACCAGGGTTAGACCGGGGTTAGACCGGGGTTAGACCGGGGTTAGACCGGGCTTAGACCGGGGTTAGACCAGGGTTAGACCAGGGTTAGACCGAGGTTAGACCAGGGAAAGACCAGGGTTAGACCGGGGTAAGACCGAGGTTAGACCAGAGTTAGACCGGGGTAAGACCAGGGTCAGACCGGGGAAAGACCGGGGTCAGACCGGGGTAAGACCGGGGTAAAACCGGGGTTAGACCAGGGTAAGACCGGGGTTAGAAGTGGGTAAGATCAGGGTTAGACCGGGGTTAGACCGGAGTTAGACCGGGGTTAGACCGGGGTTAGACCGGGGTTAGACCAAGGTTAGACCAGAGTTAGACCGGATAGGACCGGGGTTAGACCGGGGTTAGACCGGGGTTAGACCTGGGTTAGACCGGGGTAAGACCGGGGTAAGACCGGGGTTAGACCGGGTTAGACCGGGGTTAGACCAGGGTTAGACCGGGGTAAGACCGGGGTTAGACCGGGGTTAGACCGGGCTTAGACCGGGTTAGACCAGGGTTAGACCGGGGTTAGACCGGGTTAGACCGGGGTAAGACCGGGGTAAGACCAGAGTTAGTCCAAGGTTAGACCGAGGTTAGCCCCTGGTAAGACCAGGGTTAGACCCAGGTAAGACCGGGGTTAGACCGGGGTAAGACCGGGGTTAGACTGGGGTTAGACCTAGGTTTAGACCAGGGTTAGACCGGGGTAAGACCGAGGTTAGACCAGGGTAAGACCGGGGTTGGAGACCGAGGGGTTGGACCAGGGTTAGACCAGGGTTAGACCCGGGGTTGGACCGGGTTAGACCGGGTTAGACCGGGTTAGACCGGGTTAGACCGGGCTGGACCGGGTTAGACCGGGTTAGACCGGGGTTTGACCGGGGTTGGACCTGGTTTAGACCAGGGTTAGACCTGGGTAGACCGGGGTTAGACCGGGGTTAGACCGGGTTAGACCAGAGTTAGACCAGAGTTAGACCAGGGTAAGACCAGGGTTAGACCGGGGTTAGACCGGGGTTAGACCGGGGTTAGACCGGGGTTAGACCGGGCTTAGACCGGGGTTAGACCAGGGTTAGACCGAGGTTAGACCAGGGAAAGACCAGGGTTAGACCGAGGTTAGACCAGAGTTAGACCGGGGTAAGACCAGGGTCAGACCGGGGTAAGACCGGGGTAAAACCGGGGTTAGACCAGGGTAAGACCGGGGTTAGACTTGGGTAAGATCAGGGTTAGACCGGGGTTAGACCGGAGTTAGACCGGGGTTAGACCGGGGTTAGACCGGGGTTAGACCAAGGTTAGACCAGAGTTAGACCGGATAGGACCGGGGTTAGACCGGGGTTAGACCGGGGTTAGACCTGGGTTAGACCGGGGTAAGACCGGGGTAAGACCGGGGTTAGACCGGGTTAGACCGGGGTTAGACCGGGTTAGACCGGGGTAAGACCGGGGTAAGACCAGAGTTAGACCAAGGTTAGACCGAGGTTAGCCCCTGGTAAGACCGGGGTTAGACTGGGGTTAGACCTAGGTTTAGACCAGGGTTAGACCGGGGTAAGACCGAGGTTAGACCAGGGTAAGACCGGGGTTAGACCGGGGTTGGACCAGGGTTAGACCAGGGTTAGACCGGGGTTGGACCGGGGTTAGACCGGGTTAGACCGGGGTTAGACCGGGGTTAGACCGGGGTTGGACCGGGGTTAGACCGGGTTAGACCGGGGTTAGACCGGGTTAGACCGGGGTTAGACCGGGGTTAGACCGGGGTAAGACCGGGGTTAGACCGGGGTTAGACCGGGTTTAGACCGGGGTTAGACCGAGGTAAGACCAGGGTTAGACCGGGATAAGACCAGAGTTAGACCGAGGTTAGACCGGGGTTGGACCAGGGTTAGACCGGGGTTAGACCAGGGTTAGACCGGGGTTAGACCGGGATAAGACCAGAGTTAGACTGAGGTTAGACCGGGGTTAGACCGGGTTAGACCGGGTTAGACCGGGTTAGACCGGGTTAGACCGAGGTTAGACCGAGGTTAGACCAGGGTTAGACCGGGGTTAGACCGGGATAAGACCAGAGTTAGACTGAGGTTAGACCGGGGTTAGACCGGGTTAGACCGGGTTAGACCGGGTTAGACCGAGGTTAGACCGAGGTTAGACCAGGGTTAGACCAGAGTTAGACCGGGTTAGACCAGAGTTAGACCGAGGTTAGACCGAGGTTAGACCGGGGTTAGACCGGGTTAGACCGAGGTTAGACCGGGGTTAGACCGGGGTAAGACCAGGGTTAGACCAGGGTTAGACCGGGGTTAGACCAGGGTTAGACCTAGGTTTAGACCGGGGTTAGACCTAGGTTTAGACTGAGGTTAGACTTGGGTTAGACCATAGTTAGACCGGGGTCAGACCCAGGTAAGACCGGGGTTAGACCAGAGTTAGACCGGGGTAAGACCGGGGTTAGACCTGGTTCTGTCCTGGTTAAGTCCCAGTTTAGTCCCGTTCTGGACCTGGTTTAGCTCTGGTTTAGTTCTGATTCGGTTTAGACCAGGTTTAATCACTCTTCCGTCCTGGTTTAGCCCGGTTTGGCCCGGTTTATCTCTGTTTGGCACCGTTTGGCCCTGTTTATCTCTGTTTGGCCCCGTTTATCTCTGTTTGACCCGGTTTGGCCCGGTTTGGCCCCGTTTTATCTCTGTTTGTCTCTGTTTGGCCCTGTTTATCTCTGTTTATCTCTTTTTGGCCCTGTTTATCTCTGTTTATCTCTGTTTGGCCCCGTTTATCTCTGTTTATCTCTGTTTGGCCCCGTTTATCTCTGTTTGGCCCCGTTTGGCCCTGTTTATCTCTGTTTGGCCCCGTTTGGCCCTGTTTATCTCTGTTTATCTCTCTTTGGCCCTGTTTGGCCCAGTTTATCTCTGTTTATCTCTGTTTGGCCCCGTTTGGCCCTGTTTATCTCTGTTTGGCCCCGTTTGGCCCTGTTTATCTCTGTTTATCTCTCTTTGGCCCTGTTTGGCCCAGTTTGGCCCTGTTTATCTCTGTTTATCTCTGTTTGGCCCCGTTTAGCCCCGTTTGGCCCCGTTTCCTCGGTGTAAACGCGTTCTGGTGTTTCTCAGGTGGCCATCGCTCAGTTCAGTGACGACGCTCGCACAGAGTTCAAGCTGAACTCCTACAACGACAAAGAGAAGCTGCTGGACGCCATCAACCGCATCTCGTACAAAGGCGGCAACACCAAGACGGGTGAGTCAGAATCAAAAACAAAAAACTTTATTATTCCAAGTCTGTGGCTAAAAACGTCTAGAGAGCAACAAATACACAACAAAAACGACTAAAATCAAGAAGAACAACAAGAAAAACACATCAGTCAGAAAAAACACCTCAGAGTAAAAAAACAAAACAATAAAAAACACCTCAGAGTCAAAAAACACAAAAAACAACACAACAGAGTCAAAAAACACAGTCAGAAAAACACACCTCAGAGTCAGAAAAACACCTCAGAGTAAAAAAAAAACAGTCAGAAAAACACCTCAGAGTCAAAAAACACCTCAGAGTCAGAAAAACACCTCAGAGTAAAAAAACAAAACAATAAAAAACACCTCAGAGTCAGAAAACACCTCAGAGTCAGAAAAACACACATCAGAGTCAGAAAAACACCTCAGAGTAAAAAAAAAACAGTCAGAAAAACACCTCAGAGTCAAAAAACAAATTCATACAAACACCTCATAGTCAGAAAACTCAATCAGACTCAGAAAACTCACTCAGAGTAAAAAAAGAAACACCTCGGAGTTAGAAATCTCACTCAGAGTCAGAAAACTCACTCAGAGTCAGAAAACACCTGAGTCAAAAAACACCTGAGTCAGAAAAACACCTCAGAGTCAGAAAAACACCTCAGAGTCAGAAAAACACCTCAGAGTCAGAAAACACCTCAGAGTCAAAAAACACCTCAGAGTCACAAAAACACCTCAGAGTCAAAAAAAAAAACACCTCAGAGTCAGAAAAACACCTCAGAGTCAAAAAACACCTCAGAGTCAAAAAAACACCTCAGAGTCCACAAAAACACCTCAGAGTCAGAAAAACACCTCAGAGTCAGAAAAACACCTCAGAGTCACAAAAACACCTCAGAGTCAGAAAAACACCTCAGAGTCAGAAAACACCTCAGAGTCAAAAAAAACACCTCGGAGTCAGAAAACACCTCAGAGTTAAAAACAAAACAAAACAAAACCTCAGAGTAAAAAAAAACAACATCTCAGAGTCAGAAAAACACCTCAGAGTCAGAAAAACACCTGAGTCAAAAAACACCTCAGAGTCAGAAAAACACCTGAGTCAAAAACACCTCAGAGTCAGAAAAACACCTCAGAGTCAGAAAACACCTCAGAGTCAGAAAAACACCTCAGAGTCAGAAAAAAACACCTGAGCCAAAAACACCTCAGAGTCAGAAAACACCTCAGAGTCAGAAAAACACCTGAGCCAAAAAAACACCTCAGAGTCAGAAAAACACCTCAGAGTCAGAAAAACACCTGAGTCAAAAAACACCTCAGAGTCAGAAAAACACCTCAGAGTCAGAAAAACACCTGAGTCAAAAAACACCTCAGAGTCAGAAAAACACCTCAGAGTCAGAAAAACACCTCAGAGTCAGAAAAACACCTCAGAGTCAGAAAACACCTCAGAGTCAGAAAACACCTCAGAGTCAGAAAACACCTCAGAGTCAGAAAAACACCTCAGAGTCAGAAAACACCTCAGAGTCAGAAAACACCTCAGAGTCAGAAAAACACCTCAGAGTCAGAAACAAAATCAAACCAGAGTAAAAAAAAAAAACATCTCAGAGTCAGAAAAACACCTCAGAGTGAAAAAACACCTGAGTCAATTAACACCTCAGAGTCACAAAAACACCTCAGAGTCAAAAAACACCTCAGAGTCAAAAACACCTCAGAGTCAGAAAAACACCTCAGAGTCAAAATCACCTCAGAGTCAAAAACCCCTCAGAGTCAAAAACCCCTCAGAGTCAAAAACCCCTCAGAGTCAAAAACCCCTCAGAGTCAAAAACCCCTCAGAGTCAAAAACCCCTCAGAGTCAAAAACCCCTCAGAGTCAGAAAAAAACACCTCAGAGTGAAAAACATCTCAGAGTAAAAAAACACCTGAGTCAGAAAAACACCTCAGAGTCAGAAAACACCTCAGTCAGAAAAACACCTCAGAGTCAGAAAAACACCTCAGAGTCACAAAAACACCTCAGAGTCAAAAAACACCTCAGAGTCACAAAAACACCTCAGAGTAAAAAAAAAAAACAACAACAACACAGCAGAGTCAGAAAAACACCTCAGAGTCAGAAAAACACCTCAGAGTCAGAAAACACCTCAGTCAGAAAAACACCTCAGAGTCAGAAAAACACCTCAGAGTCACAAAAACACCTCAGAGTCAAAAAACACCTCAGAGTCACAAAAACACCTCAGAGTAAAAAAAAAAAACAACAACAACACAGCAGAGTCAGAAAAACACCTCAGAGTCAAAAAACACAGTCAGAAAAACACCTCAGAGTCAAAAAACACAGTCAGAAAAACACCTCAGAGTCAGAAAACACCTCAGAGTCAGAAAAACACCTCAGAGTCAGAAAAACACCTCAGAGTCAGAAAAACACCTCAGAGTCACAAAAACACCTGAGTCAAAAAACACCTCAGAGTCAGAAAACACCTCAGAGTAAAAAAAAACACCTCAGAGTAAAAAAAAACACCTCAGAGTCAGAAAAACACCTCAGAGTCAGAAAAACACCTCAGAGTCAGAAAAACACCTCAGAGTCAGAAAAACACCTCAGAGTCAGAAAAACACCTCAGAGTAAAAAAAAACACATCAGAGTCAGAAAAACACCTCAGAGTCAGAAAAACACCTCAGAGTCACAAAAACACCTGAGTCAAAAAACACCTCAGAGTCAGAAAAACACCTCAGAGTCACAAAAACACCTCAGAGTCAGAAAAACACCTCAGAGTCAGAAAAACACCTCAGAGTCACATAAACACCTCAGAGTCAGAAAAACACCTCAGAGTCAGAAAAACACCTCAGAGTCAAAAAAAACACCTCGGAGTCAGAAAACACCTCAGAGTTAAAAACAAAACAAAACAAAACCTCAGAGTAAAAAAAACCAACATCTCAGAGTCAGAAAAACACCTCAGAGTCAGAAAAACACCTGAGTCAAAAAACACCTCAGAGTCAGAAAAACACCTGAGTCAAAAAACACCTCAGAGTCAGAAAAACACCTCAGAGACAGAAAAACACCTCAGAGTCAGAAAAACACCTGAGTCAAAAAACACCTCAGAGTAAAAAAACACCTCAGAGTCAGAAAAACACCTCAGAGTCAGAAAAACACCTCACAGTCAGAAAAACACCTCAGAGTCAGAAAACACCTCAGAGTCAGAAAAACACCTCAGAGTCAGAAAACACCTCAGAGTCAGAAAACACCTCAGAGTCAGAAAAACACCTCAGAGTCAGAAACAAAATCAAACCAGAGTAAAAAAAAAAAACATCTCAGAGTCAGAAAAACACCTCAGAGTGAAAAAACACCTGAGTCAAAAAACACCTCAGAGTCACAAAAACACCTCAGAGTCAAAAAACACCTCAGAGTCAAAAACACCTCAGAGTCAGAAAAACACCTCAGAGTCACAAAAAACACCTCAGAGTCAGAAAACACCTCAGAGTCAGAAAAACACCTCAGAGTCAGAAAAACACCTCAGAGTCAGAAAAACACCTCAGAGTCAGAAAACACCTCAGAGTCAAAAAAAACACCCCAGAGTCAGAAAAACACCTCAGAGTCAGAAAACACCTCAGAGTCAGAAAAACACCTCAGAGTCACAAAAAACACCTCAGAGTCAGAAAATCACCTCAGAGTCAGAAAACACCTCAGTCAGAAAACACCTCAGAGTCAGAAAACACCTCAGATTCAGAAAAAACACCTCAGAGTCACAAAAAACACCTCAGAGTCAGAAAACACCTCAGAGTCAGAAAAACACCTCAGAGTCAGAAAAACACCTCAGAGTCAAAAAAAACACCTCAGAGTCAGAAAACACCTCAGAGTCAAAAAACACCTCAGAGTCAAAAAAAACACCTCAGAGTCAGAAAACACCTGAGAGTCAGAAAAAGGGTCGAAGGCGTGTTTTTAATGGTGTGTTTTATTTGGAGGCCGGGCGATCCAGCACGTGAGGGAGCAGATCTTCACCTCAGAGGGAGGCGTCAGGAGAGGAGTCCCCAAAGTGCTGGTGGTTCTGACGGACGGACGGTCCCAGGACGACGTCAACAAGGTGTCCAAAGAGCTGCAGATGGAAGGTACGGGTGTTTTACCCCAAAAAACATTAGAAAACACAGAAAAAAGAGCTGCAGGTGGAAGGTACGAGTGTTTTACCCAAAAAACAGCAGAAAACACAGGAAAAAGAGCTGCAGGTGGAAGGTACGAGTGTTTTACCCAAAAAAACAGCAGAAAACACAGGAAAAAGAGCTGCAGATGGAAGGTACGAGCGTTTTACCCCAAAAAACAGCAGAAAACACAGAAAAGAGAGCTGCAGGTGGAAGGTACGAGTGTTTTACCTAAAAAACAGCAGAAAATACCAAAAAAAGAGCTGCAGATGGAAGGTACGAGTGTTTTACGTAAAAAACAGCAGAAAACACAGGAAAAAGAGCTGCAGATGGAAGGTACGAGCGTTTTACCCAAAAAAACAGCAGAAAACACCTAAAAAAGAGCTGCAGGTGGAAGGTACCAGTGTTTTACCTAAAAACCAGCAGAAAACACAAGAAAAAAGAGCTGCAGGTGGAAGGTACGAGTGTTTTACCAAAAAAACAGCAGAAAACACAGTAAAAAGAGCTGCAGATGGAAGGTACGAGTGTTTTACCTAAAAAACAGCAGAAAACACAGTAAAAAGAGCTGCAGATGGAAGGTACGAGCGTTTTACCTAAAAACAGCAGAAAACACCTAAAAAAGAGCTGCAGGTGGAAGGTACGAGCGTTTTACCTAAAAAACAGCAGAAAACACAGTAAAAAGAGCTGCAGATGGAAGGTACGAGCGTTTTACCTAAAAAACAGCAGAAAACACCTAAAAAAGAGCTGCAGGTGGAAGGTACGAGTGTTTTACCCAAAAAAACAGCAGAAAACACCAAAACAAAGAGCTGCAGGTGGAAAGTACGAGCATTTTACCCAAAAAACATCAGAAAACACAGAAAAGAGAGCTGCAGGTGGAAGGTACGAGTGTTTTACCTAAAAAACAGCAGAAAATACCAAAAAAAGAGCTGCAGATGGAAGGTACGAGTGTTTTACGTAAAAAACAGCATAAAACACCAAAAAAAGCTGCAGATGGAAGGTACGTGCGTTTTACCCCAAAAAACAGCAGAAAACACAGGAAAAAGAGCTGCAGATGGAAGGTACGAGTGTTTTACCCAAAAAACAGCAGAAAACACAGAAAAAAGAGCTGCAGATGGAAGGTACGAGCGTTTTACCCAAAAACAGCAGAAAACACCTAAAAAAGAGCTGCAGGTGGAAGGTACCAGTGTTTTACCTAAAAACCAGCAGAAAACACCTAAAAAAGAGCTGCAGGTGGAAGGTACGAGCGTTTTACCTAAAAAACAGCAGAAAACACAAGAAAAAAGAGCTGCAGATGAAAGGTACAAGTGTTTTACCCCAAAAAAACCAGCAGAAAACACAGTAAAAAGAGCTGCAGATGGAAGGTACGAGCGTTTTACCCAAAAAAACCAGCAGAAAACACAGAAAAAAGAGCTGCAGGTGGAAGGTACGAGTGTTTTACCTAAAAAACAGCAGAAAACACAGTAAAAAGAGCTGCAGATGGAAGGTACGAGTGTTTTACCTATAAAACAGCAGAAAACACAGTAAAAAGAGCTGCAGATGGAAGGTACGAGTGTTTTACCTAAAAAAAAGCAGAAAACACCTAAAAAAGAGCTGCAGGTGAAAGGTACAAGTGTTTTACCTAAAAAAACAGCAGAAAACACAGTAAAAAGAGCTGCAGATGAAAGGTACAAGTGTTTTACCCCAAAAAAACCAGCAGAAAGTACAGGAAAAAGAGCTGCAGGTGGAAGGTACAAGTGTTTTACCCAAAAAAACATTAGAAAACACAGAAAAAAGAGCTGCAGATGGAAGGTACAAGTGTTTAACCTAAAAAACAGCAGAAAATACCAAAAAAATAAGAGCTACAGGTGGAAGGTACGAGCGTTTTACCCAAAAAACAGCAGAAAACACAGAAAAAAGAGCTGCAGATGGAAGGTACGAGCGTTTTACCCAAAAAACAGCAGAAAACACAGAAAAAAGAGCTGCAGATGGAAGGTACGAGCGTTTTACCCCAAAAAACAGCAGAAAATACCAAAAAAAAAGAGCTACAGGTGGAAGGCACGAGCGTTTTACCCAAAAACCAGCAGAAAACACAGAAAAAGAGCTGCAGATGGAAGGTACCAATGTTTTACCTAAAAACAGCAGAAAACACAGAAACAAAGAGCTGCAGGTGGAAGGTATGACCGTTTTACCCAAAAAAACAGCAGAAAACACAGAAAAAAGAGCTGCAGATGGAAGGTACCAATGTTTTACCTAAAAAAACAGCAGAAAACACAGAAAAAAGAGCTGCAGATGGAAGGTACCAATGTTTTACCTAAAAAAACAGCAAAAAACACAGGAAAAAGAGCTGCAGGTGGAAGGTACGAGCATTTTACCCAAAAAACCAGCAGAAAACACAGGAAAAAGAGCTGCAGATGGAAGGTACGAGCGTTTTACCCAAAAAACAGCAGAAAACACAGAAGAAAGAGCTGCAGGTGGAAGGTACGAGCGTTTTACCCAAAAAACAGCAGAAAACACAGGAAAAGAGCTGCAGATGGAAGGTACGACCGTTTTACCCAAAAAAACAGCAGAAAACACAGAAAAAAGAGCTGCAGATGGAAGGTACGAGTGTTTTACCTAAAAAAACAAGCAGAAAACACAGGAAAAAGAGCTGCAGATGGAAGGTATGGGTGTTTTACCTAAAAAACAGCAGAAAACACAGAGAAAAGAGCTGCAGGTGGAAGGTACAAGCGTTTTACCTAAAAAACAGCAGAAAACACAGAAAAAAGAGCTGCAGATGGAAGGTATGGGTGTTTTACCTAAAAAACAGCAGAAAACACAGAGAAAAGAGCTGCAGATGGAAGGTAATGCAGTGTTTTACCTAAAAATAAAAAAAGGAAAAACAAAGGAAAAAGAGCTGCAGATGGAAGGTACGAGTGTTTTACCCAAAAAACAGCAGAAAACACAGAAAAAAGAGCTGCAGGTGGAAGGTACGAGTGTTTTACCCAAAAAACAGCAGAAAACACAGGAAAAAGAGCTGCAGGTGGAAGGTACGAGTGTTTTACCCCAAAAAAACAGCAGAAAACACAGAAAAAAGAGCTGCAGATGGAAGGTACGAGTGTTTTACCCCAAAAAAACAGCAGAAAACACAGAAAAAAGAGCTGCAGGTGGAAGGTACGAGCGTTTTACCTAAAAAACAGCAGAAAACACAGAAACAAAGAGCTGTAGATGGAAGTTTTATAGTACAATTCTTCTTCTTCTTATTATTATTTTTTTTTTTTTCTATTTTTTGTTTTTTGGTGATTTTGCTCTCTTAACACATCTGGACTTTCATGTGGAAACAACAAATGTGTCCAATCTGCTCCTGAAGATGTTTGATTCTTCCATTGAATCCACTTCATCCATAGATTTCTCTGGACATTGTTTTCTTAAAATGCATTTTTGTCCCTCGAGACATAAAAACAAGTCTTAAAGTAACTCCCACAACAACTGTACAATCTGGACTCAACAGATTTAGACAAAACCACACAAGGATTTTTTAAATATCGAATTCTAAAACTGATTTATTCAAGTTTTAGGTAAGAAACGGGGTGAAATTTGAATTTTTAGGAAAATTTTCAGTCCCAGTTTACTGAAAAACTAAATAAGAAATCCAAATCCCCTCTGTACATTTTTATAACAAAATGAACCAAGAAATTTAAAGCTGGTTCTGTCCATTTTTCAGATTTAAATGTCCCAAATGTGTGGTTTTTACACAGAAAATGCTTTATTTCTACACGAAAACATGAAATGACGAAAAACGTGTAACACATTTTTTTCTTACATTTATGTGACTAAACAGCAGAAGTTTAACATTGATATCTTCAGATTTAAGATTTTTTTCCAGTTTTTTACGTTTTTCTCGTTTTTTCAGGGTACATCGTTTTTGCGATTGGATTCGCCGACGCGGATTACGGCGAGCTGGTGAGCATCGCCAGCAAACCCAGCGAGAGGCACGTGTTTTTCGTGGACGATCTCGACGCCTTCAAGAAAATCGAGGAGAAGCTGGTCACGTTCGTGTGCGAAGCCGCCACGGCCAGTGAGTCGCGCCGGAAAAGTTAAAAAAACTCAGAAAACGTTTGAAATGCTGTGTTTTATTTTCATTTGTGTGATTTCAGCGTGTCCTTCTGTTCCGATGAGCGGCAGCACCACACCAGGTAAAAACACCGCACTTGAATCAAAAAAAGTCTATGGTTTAAGTAAAATACGTTTACTTAAACTGAAATAAGTAACTGTTTTTATGAGAAAGGTTTCTGGTTTTATGAGAAAAGTTTGTTTTTATGAGAAAGGTTTTTGTTTTTATGAGAAAAGTTTGTTTTTATGAGAAAGGTTTTTGTTTTTATGAGAAAAGTTTGTTTTTATGAGAAAGGTTTTTGTTTTTATGAGAAAAGTTTCTGTTTTTATAAGAAATGTTTCTGGTTTTATGAGTGAAGTAAATCCTGGAAAACTTCTCATGAAAACAAACATTTCTCATTAAAATAGAAATATTTTTCCTAAAAACAAACTTTTCTCTTCAAAACAGAAACATTTTTCATAAAAACAAACTCTTCTCATTAAAACAGAAACATTTCTCATAAAACAAACTTTTCTCATAAAACACCTTTTTTAATTGAAGTATCGTATGTATCTCTTTCAAACTTGTCCTAAACTTGCATTAATATGAAAACATTTATCACAAGTTCATCTTCATCCTTATTTGTTTTCATATGAAAATAAAGCATTTTTTGCCTCATTTATCAGGCGTTTTCTCACGAGCAAAACAGTTGGTTCAAAAACATGACGCGGCTCACGTTTGTGTCTCACGTGTCAGACGCAGTTTTTGCTCATTCGACTCATGTTTATCTTGTTTCCGTGTTTTTGTGAGTTTTCTGAGCATTTTTGTGTTTTTCTTGTTTCTGCGAGTTTTCCAGGCGTTTTTCTTGTTTCTCTGTTTTTTCTGAGTGTTTTTCTTGTTTCTGTGAGTTTTCCGAGCGTTTTTCTTGTTTCTCTCTGAATTTTCTGAGTGTTTTCCTTGTTTCTCTTTGAGTTTTCCGGTCGTTTTTCTTATTTGAGTGAGTTTTCTGCATGTTTTCCTTGTTTCTGTGAGTTTTCTGAGTGTTTTTCTTGTTTCTCTGAGGTTTCCAGGCGTTTTCCTTGTTTCTGTGAGTTTTCTGAGTGTTTTTCTTATTTGAGTGAGTTTTCTGCATGTTTTCCTTGTTTCTGTGAGTTTTCTGAGTGTTTTCGTTGCTTCTGTGAGTTTTCTGAGTGTTTTCGTTGCTTCTGTGAGTTTTCTGAGTGTTTTTCTTGTTTCTCTGAGGTTTCCAGGCGTTTTTCTTGTTTCTGTGAGTTTTCCGAGCGTTTTTCTTATTTGAGTGAGTTTTCTGCATGTTTTCCTTGTTTCTGTGAGTTTTCTGAGTGTTTTCGTTGCTTCTGTGAGTTTTCTGAGTGTTTTCCTTGTTTCTGTGAGTTTTCTGAGTGTTTTCCTTGTTTCTGTGAGTTTTCTGAGTGTTTTCTTCTTTTTCTGTGAGTTTTCTGAGTGTTTTCTTCTTTTTCTGTGAGTTTTCAGAGTGTTTTTCTTATTTGAGTGAGTTTTCTGAGTGTTTTCCTTGCTTCTGTGAGTTTTCTGAGTGTTTTCCTTGTTTCTCGGTGAGTTTTTGGAGTGATTTTCCTTGTTTCTGTGAGTTTTCTGAGTGTTTTCCTTGTTTCTGTGAGTTTCCTGAGTGTTTTTTTCTTGTTTCTCTGAGGTTTCCGGATGATGGAGCTGTTTGGTTTGGTGGAGGACAAATACAGCGCTCTCTCTGGAGTCTCTCTGGTCCCAGGAACATTCAACACTTTCCCCTGTTTCAGACTCCACAGCGACGCTCTGCTCGCCCAGCCGACCAAGTGAGTGTGACACAAACATGGAGCTGACACGGAACACTAACATGGAGCTAACACGGAACACAAACATGGAGCTAACACGGAACACAAACATGGAGCTAACACAGAACACAAACATGGAACACAAACATGGAGCTAACATGGAACACAAACATGGAGCTAACACGGAACACAAACATGGAGCTAACATGGAACACAAACATGGAGCTAACACTGAACACAAACATGGAGCTGACATGGAACACAAACATGGAACACAAACATGGAACTAACACGGATCACAAACATGGAGCTAACACGGATCACAAACATGGAACTGACACGGAGCACAAACATGGAGCTGACATGGAACACAAACATGGAACACAAACATGGAACTAACACGGATCACAAACATGGAGCTAACACGGAACACAAACATGGAACTAACAGAGAACACTAACATGGAGCTAACATGGAACACAAACACGGAGCTAACACTGAACACAAACATGGAGCTGACACGGAACACAAACATGGAGCTGACATGGATCACAAACATGGAACACAAACATAGAGCTGACACGGATCACAAACATGGAGCACAAACATGGAGCTAACACTGAACACAAACATGGAGCTGACACGGAACACAAACATGGAGCTGACATGGATCACAAACATGGAACACAAACATGGAACACAAACATGGAGCTAACACGGAACACAAACATGGAACACAAACATGGAGCTAACACGGAACACAAACATGGAACTAACACGAAACACAAACATGGAACACAAACATGGAGCTAACACGGAACACAAACATGGAGCTAACATGGAACACAAACATGGAACTAACACCGAACACAAACATGAAACAAACATGGAACTAACACAGAACTAACATGGAACTAACACGGAACACAAACATGGAACTAACACGGAACACAAACATGGAACTAACATTGAACACTAACATAGAACTAACATGGAACTAACACTGAACTAACATGGAACACAAACATGGAACTAACATGGAATAATAATACGGAACTAAAATGGAACAAAGATGGAACTAACATGGAACACTAACATAGAACATAAACATGGAACACTAACATGGAACTAATATGGAATACAAACATGGAACTAACATGGAACACAAACATGGAGCTAACAGAATTAACATGAAACACTAACATGGAACTAACACAGCACTAACATGAAACACTAACATGGAACTAACACGGAACACAAACATGGAACACTAACATGGAACTAACATGGAACACTAACATGGAACATAAACATGGAACTAACACAAACATGGAACTCTAACATGGAAATAACACAGAACTAACATGGAACACTAACATGGAACACTAACATGGAACT
>CM033620.1:5672500-5798439 GCA_019453435.1 Rhinogobius similis | reverse complement strand
TCAAACCCACTGGACTTAGACATTTATTGGCCTTTATTTTACCAGGACAGTCCCGCTGTGATTTCAGTTTCTTTTTCAGGGGAGTCCATGTTTTCAAACCTGCGCAGATACAGGACCATCTTGCTGTGAGGTGAGAGCACAAACCGTGCAGCCCATTGAGCCTTTATTATTGAATTGAGACTGAGAACTAAAACACCAAATAAAACCATCAACAACTTTATTATGTCCAATGTTTTTGTAATGAAGAATAAATAAATGTTCCAGTTGTGTTGAATTAAAGGTGTATTTGATTGTTTACCTCATATCTGGGGACACCCACAGGTCATGTTTATGGAATTTAAATTCTAAATCTTACACATTCTTCCTTTAACTGCTCCAAGTTCTAAAAAAGTATTTATTCTATTGTGTTCGTGTTCTTGTGAAGAATGAAGCTTGTTTTCAATTAGATTCACTTTCTTTTAATGTCCTTATTCATAGAGCAGTTCTTACACAGTGCCCACATGTTGTTTTAATTATATATATAACACACAGTGCTATCCTAAACAGCAGCGCACCCTTGTGGCATACGCCATAATAACTACTGATCATAACATATTCAAGAAGAAAATCTTGCATTTTACATTTGGGTCATAGATTGTTGACCTTGATGTTAAAGATGTTCAAAAATACTGTCAAACTGCATGGGCCGCACTTTACTTTCACTTTATCGGCTCCTTTTTACGGTAAATGTAGTTTTGTTAATGTTTTGCTTTTGATACACTAGTTGTTCATAGGGCAAAATATATAGCCTAAGCACATGACTTACAAAAAAAAATATATATATTTTTTATCTAGTTTAATATTTTAAGTAGGACCCAATGTTCTAAAATGACTTTAAAGGGCCTATGCCAGGTTGAAGCACTCATTTTACTAAAACACAGTTAAGATAATTATATTCAAGATTCTGCTAAAAATAAAACTATTTTTATCCCACTTTGGCAGTTTTTTAGGTTTAAATGTTTACTTCCTGGTTGTAATCATGACATCACACTGGGGAATTCTGTAACTGTTGCCTAGAAACCGTGTTGTACACTGGGTCAAAACTCCACAAATGTCACAGAAATTATCGTTTGACAAATAAAAACACATAGGAACGCCTTTATTTTGATGAATTAATGTTTGAAGGATCAGAAAAATGTGTTTCTTGGTTGTAAATTGTCCCTGGTGAGTCTCCCTAGTGTGATGTCATCGTGTTTTGGAACTCTGCACCACTTCCTGTAAAGTTCAACATATTTTTCAACTTTTCTTCACAAACTGACTCTTGATTGGTGTAAAACTATCATTTATATTCACAACAGGTTTTATTCCACCAAATAAAGTCAAAACTAGAAAATCATACAAACCTGTCATACGCACTTTAAAGGAGACATATTATGCTCCCGAGTACTTAATTATAATAAACTTAATAGATTATTATTTTACCCTCTATTCATTGTAAATTGTAAAACGTATGTAAATCAACTTGGTAATAAAAAGGGATCAGTGACTTCTTGGTAAAAAATGCAGAATAAATGACAAGCTCCGCCTCTTCACAGCTGCATTTCACCACAACAAGCAACAGATTTGTCATTTACTTGGTTTTATTGATAAAAAATGGCAACATAACATTGGTGAACCTTACATATATGACCCAGAGTCTCCATTTTTTTTAATAAACACACACTGATTTTGCATAATACATCCCCTTTAAAGGGCCTATGACAGGTTTAAAGGGCCCATGACAGGTTGAAATACACATTTAACTAAAATGCCGTTAAGATAAATATATTCAAATTTGTACTAAAATCTTTTCACATTTTACCCCAGTTTAGCTGGTTTTTAGGTTTTAAATTTTACTTCCCGGTTGTAAAGTATGACATCACACTAGGAAATTACCATAGCAACCACACTGTACACTGATCAAAACTCATCTAATGTCACAGATTTTGTTCATTTGACAAAGAGAAACACATGTGACACCTTTATTTTGTCGAATCAATGTTTAAAGGGTCAAAAAAGTCGATTATTTTGTGTAAATTATGCATAACCTTTGTCGCCCCAGTGTGATGTCATCAGTTTGTTTACTTCCTGTAATTCTCAACAGATTTTTTAACTTTTCTCCACAAACGGCGACCTGATTGGTGTAAAACTACAATTTATATTTACGCAAAGTATTAATACACTGAATAAAGTCAAAATTAGAAAATCGTAAAAACCCGTCATACGCCCTTTAAGATGAGTTTTTAAGACGGCCCACTCGTATAAACTGCCTGTCGCTCGCTGGTTTCTTACCGTGTGGTGTTTGAACAGGAGCCCAGTTCAAAGCTTACTCCTATCACCCGGCCGTCTTTGTAGAACGCAACCTGCAGTTTGTGACATTTACAAGTCCAAACCCATTACCAAACCAACGCCGACTCCCCATTTGAGTTAGACGCCCAAACCGACAAGCTTAAAGGGCCCCTGACAGGTTGAACTACTCATTTAACTAAAATGTAGTTTAGATAAATATACTTCAACTTTTGCTAAAATACTTCACACATTTTACCCCAGTTTAGCAATTTTTTGGATTTTTGTTTCACTTCCTGGTTGTAAATGATGACATCACGCTAGGAAATTACCATAGCAACCACCCAAATTCATCTAATGTCACAGATCTTTTAACTTTTTCAAATTAAAAACACATGTGAACACCTTTTTTGTTGAATTAATGTATAAAGGATTAAAAAAACTTAGATTATGCATAACCTTTGTCTCCACAGTGTGATGTCATCAATCTGTTTACTTCCTGTAATTTTCGACGGATTTAAACTTTTCTCCACAAACGGCAACTCGATTAGTGTAAAACTATAATTTATATTTACAACAAGTATTAATGCACCGAATGAAGTAAAAATAAGAGAATCACCAAAACCTGTCATACGCCCTTTAATTCCAAAATAAGTGTTTGTTTTCCTCCTCCAGAGCCATGGGGCCACGGGGGACCTGTCAGACTGCTGCCCCCTGGTCGGTGCGGCGTCCTCGGGTAAACTGTGCCTGGTGGAGGGGGGGGGGCGGACGTGGACGGGTCGGACCTGAGGGGGGACACGGCTCTGGTGGCTGCGTGTAAGAGTCTGCGGCGGGGCGAGGGTGAGGGCGAGGGCAAGGGTGAGGATGAGGATGAGGGTGAGAGTGAGGGTGAGGGTAAGGGCGAGGGTGCGGGCGAGGGTGAGGGTGTGGGTGAGGGAGAGGGTGAGGGTGAGGGCGAGGGTGAGGGCAAGGGTGAGGGCGAGGGTGAAGGCGAGGGTGTGGGTGAGGGTGAGGGAGAGGGTGAGGGCGAGGGTGAGGGCAAGGGTGAGGGCGAGGGTGAAGGCGAGGGTGAGGGTGAGGGCGTGGGTGAGGGAGAGGGTGAGGGCAAGGTGAGGGTGAGGGTGTGGGTGAGGGTGAGGGAGAGGGTGAGGGCGAGGGTGAGGGCAAGGGTGCGGGCGAGGGTGAGGGCGAGGGTGAAGGCGCGGGAGAGGGTGAAGGCGCGGGAGAGGGCGAGGGTGAGGGCGCGGGTGAGGGCAAGGGTGCGGGCGAGGGTGAGGGCGAGGGTGAAGGCGAGGGTGAGGATGAGGGTGAGAGTGAGGGTGAGGGTGTGGGTGAGGGAGAGGGTGAGGGCAAGGTGAGGGTGAGGGTGTGGGTGAGGGTGAGGGTGAGGGCAAGGGTGAAGGCGAGGGTGAGGGCAAGGGTGAGGGTGTGGGTGAGGGAGAGGGTGAGGGCAAGGTGAGGGTGAGGGTGTGGGTGAGGGTGAGGGAGAGGGTGAGGGCGAGGGTGAGGGCGAGGGTGAGGGCAAGGGTGAGGGCGAGGGTGAAGGCGAGGGTGAGGGTGTGGGTGAGGGAGAGGGAGAGGGTGAGGGCGAGGGTGAGGGCAAGGGTGAGGGCGAGGGTGAAGGCGAGGGTGAGGGCGTGGGTGAGGGAGAGGGTGAGGGCAAGGTGAGGGTGAGGGTGTGGGTGAGGGTGAGGGAGAGGGTGAGGGCGAGGGTGAGGGCAAGGGTGCGGGCGAGGGTGAGGCCGAGGAGGTGAAAGCGGGAGAGAGGGTGTGAAGCTTGGGTGAGGGGCGCCCAGAGTGAGGGGCGGGGTGAGGAGCAAAGGAGTGAGGAACAAGAGGTCTTGAGGCGAGAGTGAAAAGCGAGGTGAGGATGAGGGTGAGAGTGAGGGTGAGGGTGTGGGTGAGGGAGAGGGTGAGGGCAAGGTGAGGGTGAGGGTGTGGGTGAGGGTGAGGGAGAGGGTGAGGGCGAGGGTGAGGGCAAGGGTGAAGGCGAGGGTGAGGGCAAGGGTGAGGGTGTGGGTGAGGGAGAGGGTGAGGGCAAGGTGAGGGTGAGGGTGAGGGTGAGGGCTAGGGTGCGGGCGAGGGTGAGGGCGAGGGTGAGGGCAAGGGTGCGGGCGAGGGTGAGGGCGAGGGTGAGGGCAAGGGTGCGGGCGAGGGTGAGGGCGAGGGTGAAGGCGAGGGTGAAGGCGCGGGAGAGGGTGAGGGCGCGGGTGCGGGCGAGGGTGAGGGCGAGGGTGAAGGCGAGGGTGAGGGTGTGGGTGAGGGAGAGGGTGAGGGTGAGGGTGAGGGCAAGGTGAGGGTGAGGGTGTGGGTGAGGGAGAGGGTGAGGGCAAGGTGAGGGTGAGGGTGTGGGTGAGGGAGAGGGTGAGGGCAAGGGTGAGGGCGAGGGTGAAGGCGAGGGTGTGGGTGAGGGTCAAATCAAATCAAATCAATTTATTTTTATAATGCCCAAAATCACAACAACAGTTGCCTCGATGGGCCACAGGTCAAAGCAGTTCAGATAACTGTCCCAGAATGCCCCTGTCCTTTGACCCTCCTTCAGGAAAAACTACAAAAAACCCCACGGGACAAAGTATAAACCTGAGGAGAACCACAGTGAAGGAGAGATCCTACTCCCACGGACGGACAGGCTGCAGATGAACTAGGACTGACATCCACTTGGACTGAACCAGAACCACTCAAGAGGGAGGAGGCTTTAAAGAGTTCCTCCAGGCGGACGAGGAGCAGTCCACCAGTGTAGAGAGATCCTCCAGGCGGACGAGGAGCAGTCCACCAGTGTAGAGAGATCCTCCAGCAGGAGATGAGGAACAGTTCATCTAAAGTAGAAGGAGTTCGTCCAGGCAGACGAGGTGTGGCTAATCCAGCTGTCCAGGCGGGTGGCGCATAGATCGTCCAGACAGGTGGGGGGGGGGGGGTCGTCACTGGAGCAGCCGCCGCAGTGTCTGAAACAGTCTCCACTCCCCGGGGGAAGTGGAGAGAAAGAGAAACATGTGAACAGCAATGAACAGACTACAGTTGAAGTAATATTAAATATTGTTGATAGATAAAGTAGAAGAACCAGAGGATAGTGTTCAAGCTGCCATACTTCCCCCAGCAGAATTGCTCCAAGGGCAGCGTAGCTAAAACTGTAGGTTTTTATTTCTGTTCCTAACTGGCCTGACCATAAGCTATTTCAAAGAGGAACGTTTTGAGCCTGGTCTTAAATGTAGAGACTGTGTCGGCCTCTTTTACATGAACAGGGAGCTGGTTCCATAACATAGGAGCTTGGTAGCTAAATGCTCGACCTCCTACTGTGCTTTTAGAGACTCTGGGGACTAACAATAGTCCAGCATTTTGAGAACGAAGAGCTCTGTTTGGATGGTACGCCACTATTGCATCTTTGAGGTAGGATGGGGCCATATTGTTTAAAGCTTTATAAGTCAGGAGGAGGATTTTAAATTTGATTCTAAACTCAACAGGAAGCCAGTGAAGAGACTCCAACACTGGTGAAATATGATCTCTTTTTCTAGTACCTGTTAATAATCTTGCTGCTGCATTTTGAACCAGTTGAAAGCTTCTTCTAGAGCTTTTAGGACACGCTGTAAGCAGAGCGTTACAATAGTCTAATCTGGATGTGACAAATGCATGGATGAGTTTTTCGGCATCGTCTCTGGGCAGGATTTTTCTAATTTTGGCTGATGTTACGCAGATGAAAGTAGGCTGTTTTACAGGCTTGATTTATATGAGCTTTGAACGAGAGATCTTGGTCAAATAGGACCCCAAGGTTTCTTACAGTAGAGCTGGGGGCTACAGTGATATTGTCCATAGAAACTATCTGGTCAGATAAAGAGTCTGGCAGGTGCTTAGGGCCCAGCAGAATGACCTCGGTTTTCAGGGTTAAGGAGCAGATAATTAAGAGTCATCCAGGTTTTATGTCTTTCACGCAGGCACTAAGTCTGTCTACTTGATGGGTCTGATCAGGTTTCATTGATAAATACAGCTGAGTGTCATCTGCATAGCAGTGGAAGTTAATGCCATGCTTTCTGATGATCATACCTAAGGGCAGCATATAAAGAGTGAACAGAACTGGACCGAGTACTGAACTCCTGCGGCACAATCGTAGGTTACTTTAGAACATGGGGAAGATCTCTGGTTTACATTAACAAACTGGTACCTATCAGATAGATAGGATTTAAACCAGCTAAGGGCGGTTCCACTGACACCTACATCACATTCTAACCTCTGCAGTAGAATGTTGTGGTCGATGGTGTCAAACGCTGCGCTGAGGTCCAACAGAACCAGGATTGAGACCTGTCCATCATCAGCAGCTAATAACAGATCATTTGTGACTTTAACTAGTGCAGTTTCAGTGCTGTGGTAGCGCACGGAACCCTGACTGAAAAACTTCAAATAAATTATTGTCCTGCAGGTGGCGACAAAGCTGTTTAATCACAATTCTTTCAAGGATTTTAGAGACAAAGGGCAGATTAGAAATAGGTCTATAGTTTGCCAGTATGTCAGGGTCTAGATTAGGCTTTTTCAAAAGTGGTTTAACCACTGCATATTTGAAGGACTGAGGGACATAACCGCTTTCTAGTGAAGTATTTATTATATTAAGAATGGGATTTATAATTAGGGGGAGAATTTCTTTGAGGAGTCTACTTGGGATTGGGTCTAAAATACAAGTTGATGTTTTGGAGGACATAATGACTGAAGTTATCTCTGCCTGATCAACAGCAGTGAACCTATCTAGTATTACTGAAGGATTTGTATGGGACACTAGCTTTGCAGTCTGGGCTTGCTCAGTACTGATAGTGGGAGTCATTGCATTTAGTTTATCTCTAATAGTTGTGATTTTGCTGTTAAAGAATAGAAGGAAGTCATTGCAGCTTAGAGTAACTGGTATTGAGGGTTCTACTGCTGTGACAGTTTGTCAGCCTGGCTACAGTGCTGAAGAGAAATCTAGAGTTATTTTTATTTACTTCTATTAAATTTGAATAATATCTGGTTTGAGCCTTACGCAGAGCCTGCTTATAAGACAGAAGGCAAGTTTTCCATTCTTTTAGGGATTCTTCTGTGTGGGAGCGGCGTAAGGATCTCTCTAGTTTTCTTACCCTTTGTTTGTGAGAACGTAGTTCTTCATTGTACCAGGGGAGGCCTGCTTTGGCCTGATTACTTTCTGTTTAAGTGGAGCTGCAACATCAAGAGCAGCTTTTAGAGAGTTGACCATTGAGTCAACAGAGTTATCAATAGCACTGGGACTGGCGCTGTTAACGACAGGATCACATGACATAATATTAAATATTGGTTCTATTATTTCTCTGAACTTTAAAATAGATTTTTCAGATATTGTCCTTTTTCATTATAGTTTTAGTCTGAGGAGCTGGATAGTCCTTAAGAATAAACTGAAAGGTAATTAGGAAGTGATCTGACATTATTGGGTTTTGGGGGAAGACATTAAGGTCACTAATCTCTATTCCATAAGTTAGAACCAGGTCCAGAGTGTGCTGGTGACTGTGGGTTGGTTTATTTACATTTTGAGTCAAACCAATGCATCTAATAAAGCGCTAAAGGCATTACTGAGGCAATTATTTTCATTCACATGAATGTTGAAATCCCCAACCACCACGATATTTTCCCAGTCTAATACTAAATTTGATAGGAAGTCAAAGAATTCTGTTAAGAACAGCGAGTAAGGACCAGGAGGTCGATAGATTATTATGAACAGAACAGCTTTTTGGTTTCTCCAGTTTGGGCAGGTGATTGATAGGATAAGGCTTTCAAATGAGGAAGACTCATTATTAATTTTGTTAATTTTAGGACTCAGGAGTAAACTAGAATGTGAGATTACTGCCACCCCACCTCCCCGGCCTGAGCTCCTGGCAGCTTGAAAGTTAACATGACTCTGTGGGGCCTCATTTAATCTGACATAATCATCTTGTTGAAGCCAAGTTTCAGTTAAAGCTAAAAGATCAATATTATAATCGTTAATTAACTCATTAACTAAAAGTGATTTGGAGGAAATTGACCTAATGTTTAGCAATCCACATTTTACATGCTTATTTATTAGTTTATTTGTATCATGTGTAGGGATTATTTGTATTAAGTTATTTGGTCTGACACCTAAATTATCTGTATTTGGATCTGACTTATTGGCGTTATTTACACGAGGGACACGCACAGTCTCTATTTGCTTTGACTCTGAACACTTGATCTGTGACAGCGCGGGCGAGAGCTTAGCGACAGAGAAGAGACTCTGCACCCGGGACTCATATTTAGAGCGTCACTTTAGGCGACTAAGGCTATCGGCCAAATTCCGAACTAAAAGTGATGTACCCTCCGAAGTCGGATGGATGCCATCCCTGGGCGTATGAGCCCGGCTTTCCCAGAACGCACTCCAATTGTCAACAAAGACTACGTTGTTTTGGGGGCACCAACTAGAACCAGCAGTTGAATGCTGAAAAGCGGCTGTACATTTCAGCATTGACCCGATTGGGGAGGGGACCAGAAAATATTACGGTGTCTGACATCGACTTCGCCAATTCACACACCGCTCCAACCTGCAATTTGAGCACTTCTGATTGTCTCCGCCGGGTGTCATTACCACCTCCGTGAATCACGATACGACGGAACCTCTGACTACTCTGTTTTAAAAGCCTAAGGTTTCCTTCGATGTCACCCATTCTGGCCCCCGGATAACACCTAACTGAGGCTGCTGGCAGCTTCACGCCTCTGACTATGGAACTTCCAATCACCAGAGTGTCACGCTTGGCGGGCGTGTGATCGCCGAGTGGGGCAAACCTATTGCAGACGGGAAGCTTATGGTGCACTAAAGGCTGGCGCTAGCGCATCGATCCCTCCGAACTGTCACAAATCTATCCCTGTCTTGTTCCTGGTCTGGTCCCGCCGCGCCGAGGCGCTGGGGGCTGGTCTTATCCTGAGGCTTAGCCTTGCTACCGCTAACACTGCTAACCATGCTAACACTGCTACCCGCGGCGCGGTCCGGTAAAACCTGATGCTACGACCTGGCTATAGCTAGACTTTAGCTCCTCCACAATGCGGATCCGCGCTTCTAACTCTGTAACCCTGGCTTCCAAAGCTACCACTACGCTACACTTCACGCAACTCTCCCTGTCGTCAGTGAAGGAAGCAGGGTTCTGACTCAACATATGACAACTTGAACAGGTAAGGGCTTAAAGAGGCGGAGGATGGGCCAGCCATGGCGCTTATCGGCTAGGCTAGTTCGTTGATGCTAGCGGGCAGGGGGGGGATTTAATCCACGAAGTACTGAACAAAGTGAGCTAAATGAGGCTCCGGGTTGTTTAGGGAGCAATTAAACTTTCAATTATGTGTAGGAGGGTAAGATAGTTTTTGTATAATTCGTGGATTAACAATAAAGTGTGGAGAACGATCAACTCGCAAACGCAGAATAGACTCACCGGATGTGACGTCACCGGAAATATACCGGAGGGTGAGGGAGAGGGTGAGGGCGAGGGTGAGGGCAAGGGTGAAGGCGAGGGTGAGGGTGTGGGTGAGGGTGAGGGTGTGGGTGAGGGTGTGGGTGAGGGTGAGGGAGAGGGTGAGGGCGAGGGTGAGGGCGAGGGTGAGGGTGTGGGCAAGGGTGCGGGCGAGGGTGAGGGCGAGGGTGAGGGCAAGGGTGCGGGCGAGGGTGAGGGCGAGGGCGAGGGTGAAGGCGAGGGTGAGGGTGTGGGTGAGGGAGAGGGTGAGGGCAAGGTGAGGGTGAGGGTGTGGGTGAGGGTGAGGGAGAGGGTGAGGGCGAGGGTGAGGGCAAGGGTGCGGGCGAGGGTGAGGGCGAGGGTGAGGGCAAGGGTGCGGGCGAGGGTGAGGGCGAGGGTGAGGGCGAGGGCAAGGTGAGGGCAAGGTGAGGGTGAGGGTGTGGGTGAGGGTGAGGGTGAGGGCGAGGGTGAGGGCAAGGGTGTGGGTGAGGGTGTGGGTGAGGGAGAGGGTGAGGGCAAGGTGAGGGTGAGGGTGTGGGTGAGGGTGAGGGAGAGGGCGAGGGTGAGGAGCAAGTCTTGGTGAGTGAAAGCGAGGGTGAAAAGCGGGAGAGGGTGAAGGCGAGGGGTGAGGCTGCGTGAGGGAGTGAGAGGTGGAGAGGTGAGGGCGAGGGTGAAGGCTGGAGAAGAGGGTGAGGGCTGGGTGAGGCAGAGGAGGCGAGGCAGTGAGAGTGCACAGAGGGCTGGAGTGCAGGGCGAGGTGAGGAAGCCAGAGGCTAGGGTGAGGGCTAGTGAGGGCGAGGGGCGAGCGAGTGAGGGTGAGGGTGAGGGCGAGGGTGAGGGCAAGGGTGCGGGCGAGGGTGAGGGCGAGGGTGAAGGCGAGGGTGAGGGTGAGGGTGAGGGCAAGGTGAGGGCAAGGTGAGGGTGAGGGTGTGGGTGAGGGTGAGGGAGAGGGTGAGGGCTGAGGGGTGAGAGGCAAGGGTGGGGCGAGGGTGAGGGCGAGGGTGAAGGCGAGGGTGAAGGCGAGGGTGAGGGTGTGGGTGAGGGAGAGGGTGAGGGCAAGGTGAGGGTGAGGGTGTGGGTGAGGGTGAGGGAGAGGGTGAGGGCGAGGGTGAGGGCGAGGGTGAAGGCGAGGGTGAGGGTGTGGGTGAGGGAGAGGGTGAGGGAGAGGGTGAGGGCAAGGGTGAGGGCGCGGGTGAGGGCGAGGGTGAGGGCGTGGGTGAGGGCGTGGGTGAGGGCGCGGGTGAGGGCGAGGGTGAGGGCGAGGGTGAGGGCGAGGGAGAGGGCGCGGGAGAGGGCGCGGGCGAGGGAGAGGGCGAGGGTGAGGGCGCGGGTGAGGGCGAGGGTGAGGGCGCGGGAGAGGGGGAGGGAGAGGGTGAGGGAGAGGGTGAGGGCGCGGGTGAGGGCGAGGGTGAGGGCGCGGGTGAGGGCTGGTGAGGGCGGGTGAGGGCGAGGGTGAGGGCGCGGGAGAGGGTGAGGGCGCGGGTGAGGGCGAGGGTGAGGGCGTGGGTGAGGGCGAGGGTGAGGGCGTGGGTGAGGGCACCCTCACCCCTAGCCCCGCCCACTCCTCTTTACAAATGTGTATTCAAAAATTCTGACTCGGGGGTCATTCCCATAGAATAAAAAACACAGGAAGTAAAAATTCACAGCTTGTTATGGACAAATGCCCCCATGAACTTCTAACCATCTGGATTTAACTTGTTCATGTTACTTACATTTGAAAGACAATTCAATACCTCAGGGACCGGCCTCCTGCTGGTGCCAGAGTCAGGACTAAACATGGACCGGCCTCCTGCTGGTGCCAGAGTCAGGACTAAACATGGACCGGCCTCCTGCTGGTGCCAGAGTCAGCACTAAACATGGACCGGCCTCCTGCTGGTGCCAGAGTCAGGACTAAACATGGACCGGCCTCCTGCTGGTGCCAGAGTCAGGACTAAACATGGACCGGCCTCCTGCTGGTGCCAGAGTCAGGACTAAACATGGACCGGCCTCCTGCTGGTGCCAGAGTCAGGACTAAACATGGACCGGCCTCCTGCTGGGGCCAGAGTCAGGACTAAACATGGACCGGCCTCCTGCTGGTGCCCAGAGTCAGGACTAAACATGGACCGGCCTCCTGCTGGTGCCAGAGTCAGGACTAAACATGGACCGGCCTCCTGCTGGTGCCAGAGTCAGGACTAAACATGGACCGGCCTCCTGCTGGTGCCAGAGTCAGGACTAAACATGGACCGGCCTCCTGCTGGTGCCAGAGTCAGGACTAAACATGGACCGGCCTCCTGCTGGTGCCAGAGTCAGGACTAAACATGGACCGGCCTCCTGCTGGTGCCAGAGTCAGGACTAAACATGGACCGGCCTCCTGCTGGTGCCAGAGTCAGGACTAAACATGGACCGGCCTCCTGCTGGTGCCCAGAGTCAGCACTAAACATGGACCGGCCTCCTGCTGGTGCCAGAGTCAGGACTAAACATGGACCGGCCTCCTGCTGGTGCCAGAGTCAGGACTAAACATGGACCGGCCTCCTGCTGGTGCCAGAGTCAGGACTAAACATGGACCGCCTCCTGCTGGTGCCAGAGTCAGGACTAAACATGGACCGCCTCCTGCTGGTGCCCAGAGACAGCACTAAACATGGACCGGCCTCCTGCTGGTGCCAGAGTCAGGACTAAACATGGACCGGCCTCCTGCTGGTGCCAGAGTCAGGACTAAACATGGACCGGCCTCCTGCTGGTGCCAGAGTCAGCACTAAACATGGACCGGCCTCCTGCTGGTGCCAGAGTCAGCACTAAACATGGACCGGCCTCCTGCTGGTGCCAGAGTCAGGATTATAAGAACAGATTTTGAACTGCTGCTCTGAAATCCTGTCTTTTTTTTCTTTTTTATCAGATAAAATGTCAACCTGTTAAAGCTAATGACGAACGAGGGAAAAGTCTGACGCTAAAATGTTACATAAAGTAGATTGATTTGTGTAAAATGTTTAATGAACACGAGCAACAACAAGTCACAACACAACGATTTCCTGGTCAGTCTGAAAACGTCTTTTTAGTCGAGTAGAACTTATTTTCTGTTGAGCTCGTCTGCTCCGTGTGAACTAATACAACGGAAACAAGACGGCGGAGCGTACGGCAACTTCAGGAATAAGGAGAATAGACATTGCTTTATTCAATCCAATTAGGGTTAAATGGCAGATATGTTTTCAATAACATTCAACATTCTTCAGAAACAGTAAATTGTCCATTTATTTTGTTTATTTTCTATATAAATTACAATTATTACGTTTGAATTATGTTTTGTGGTCATTCTGAGCCAAGAGAAGACACACGATCATGGCAAAAGGAGTGAATTCATTTTATTTGTTTTAATATGTATCTACAACAAGGGGGACACAGGCAAAAACGACTGACAACTTGATCAACTTAAAACAACAAAAATAAAAACAAAACAAAAAAAATACATTTATCATTGATGCAGTTTTCCCACCTTTTTCTGATAACATTTTTGTCTAAAGAAACTTTACAATATAAAGAAACATACGAAGAAGGAACCTCTTATTTTTACTACACGAGACATTTAGGATCTACCCTAACATGATACAAATCAACTCCCTGTGGACAGACTCCCTCAATACTGCTGTCTCCAAGAGGAACACGAGGAAATCCACCAAAAATATTCATTCCTCCGAGTCCCTCTGCGCCTGCGTACTCCTGAATGTTACAGTAATTTACATCAGCACGATAGAAATACAGAAGTGACCCAAAGTAACGGCTTTACAGGACAAAGGACTGCGTTTGTACAACTGTCTGAGGGCGGGGCAGGAACGACGTCGAAGAGTCCTGGGTGTGCGGCCAATCTCCTCGTCCAAAACCTCAGCTTCTCCATCACGACCCGTTTGAGACGTACGTGAAAAGACTGGACGCAACCAGACAATAAAGCAGGGGTTCCCAAACTTTTCTGGCCAGGACCCGCAAAATAGCCACGCAACCAACTCGGGACCCTCAAAGCGAAACGAAAAATAATTCAAAAGTGTCAAATCAGGTTTAAAGGGCCTATGACAGGTTTTTATGATTTTCTAATTTTGACTTTATTCAGTGCATTAATACCTTGTGTAAATATAAATTATAGTTTTACACCAATCAAGTCGCTGTTTGTGGAGAAAAGTTGAAAAATCTGTCGACAATTACAGGAAGTAAACAAACTGATGACATCACACTGGGGAGACAAAGGTCATGCATAATTTACACAAAATAAACTACTTTTTGACCCTTTAAACATTGATTCAACAAAATAAAGGTGTCACATGTGTTTTTCTTTGTCAAATGAACAAAATCTGTGACATTAGATGAGTTTTGGCCCAGTGTACAGTGTGGTTGCTATGGTAATTTCCTAGCGTGATGTCATACTTTACAACCAGGAAGTAAAATTTAAAACCTAAAAACAGCTAAACTGGGGTTAAATTTGTAAAGATTTTAGTAGAAATTTGAATATATTTATCTTAACTGCATTTTAGTTCAATGTGTATTTCAACCTGTCATAGGCCCTTTAATGTTAGTTATTTGAATAGTTTATTGTCTTATTAGACCCTATTTCACTAAATGATACTGTATTTAATTAGAAAAATAGAGCAAATACAGTCTCATATTTCTTCAAATTATATCTTGAATTCATCTCGCGACCCCCAGCTCACCCCTCACGACCTCCACTTTGGGAACCACTGCAGTAAAGGACATTTCCTCGCGGTATTAGGATTAAAATGTGGAACTTGTTTGTAGAACTATTGCGGGAAATGCAGCGTTTACTTTGTCTAGGCCAGGGGTGTCCAAACTTTTTCCATCGAGGAAAAAGTCAAATGAACAAAATCTGTGACATTAGATGAGTTTTGGCCCAGTGTACAGTGTGGTTGCTATGGTGATTTCCTAGTGTGATGTCATACTTTACAACCAGGAAGTAAAATTTAAAACCTAAAAAACAGCTAAACTGGGGTTAAATTTGTAAAGATTTTAGTAGAAATTTGAATATATTTATCTTAACTGCATTTTAGTTAAATGTGTATTTCAACCTGTCATAGGCCCTTTAAACCTGTCATAGGCCCTTTAAACCTGTCATAGGCCCTTTAAAGAATCAATAATCGTATTAAAGGCTTCTGACGACAAAGAGGAGGCTGCAATTACATTTAGTTGTGAATCTGAACAGAGCAAATGGGAGCGGCGTTGCTTATTTACTAAATATGAACGACATTTTAGGGTAAAAAGTAGCTGTGCCACTGATTTAAACTCAAAATTGTGGTTTCAATTATTGCTGTATTCAATTTAAAAATGTAGTAATCAAAAATACATGGAATTATCATCGGTTCAGGACGATTTTTTCTAATTTCAAAAAACGTTACAATTAAATATATTAGGTCTATACTTTCTAATTGACAGTATAGAAGTAATAGCTTGAAATAAATGCATAACGACGAGCCGAATCATTACGAGAAACTACTTTCAGTTTCCATTTTGTCAAGTTAATTTGAGTGAAATAAAAGCTCCACAGACAACAATAAGCCGAAGAAATAAACACATTTTGTCAGTTCTGCCCATAATTCTGCCAAATTAGAATGTTTTTTTAAATAAACAGTGTAAAAAAACATTACGAATCAAACATATTAGGTCTATACTTTCTGTACGGACAGTATAGAAGTAATAGTTCAACAATAAGCCAAATAATCATGATTACGACGAGAAACTACTTTCAGTTTTGCCATAATTGAACAGTAGAGCGTTACATATATCTGTAATTAAAACACAACGCATTGTAAAAGTGAAATCATAAGCGTTAAAACCCTGGGCGATGGGTTAGCTCAGGGGTTCCCAAACGTTTCTGCCCGGGGCCCCCAAATTAGCCACGCAATTGACTCGGGACGCCCAAAGCCAAATGAAAATGACAGTAGCGATAATTTAAAGTGTCAAAGCCTGTTAATTCAGGTTTAATATCGGTTATTTGAACAGTTTATTGTCTTATTTGACCCTGTTTCACTAAAAGATACTGTTTAAAATAAAAAAAACAGAGCAAATACTATGTCATATTCATTAAAATGAGATCTTGAAATCATCTCGCGACCCCCACTTTGAGAACCACCGGGTTAGCTAACAGCATTTAGCGCGCACTCCACTTCGAGAACGTTCCTCCCCCGCCCCGCTCTGTCTGAGAACGTGAAATAGCATATTATCGATCCGCTCCACTCCCTCATTAATATTCGACACTCGTCTCTGGACAAACACAGCCGTCCCGAGTCAGCGCGACCGACCGTTAGCTTGTGTTTATCAAAACATGTCAATGATATCAAAATGCATTTTACAGTATTTACAAAATCAACAGATGGAGAGTTGTACAAAAATAAGCGAGGAGAAGAGGGAGGTGACGTTGTGGGAGTGGCTATGAGAAAAAGGAGGCCAATCACCAGCGAGACGACGACATGAACCGGCCAACCAGAGAGTGTCCTTTGCGCTTCAAGATGGCCGACCGCTCGTATAAGAAAGACATACATCACAGTGTGTTGAGTAACAAACTAGTGGTCAGCAGACACGAGAGTCCGACGTGGATGCAGCATGAACGGGGATTAAAAACAAAATGTAAAAATGCATGTTAATATAGGAGCACCTCAGGGATCAGTGATGGGACCTTTGAAAATGGCAGTATTGACAGAGAAATCAGGACAGATGTGCATATTTACACAATTGCTACTAGTTCTGCAGTTAACAAAAAAAGGATTAACACTTTTAAAATGAAAAATAATCATAAAAAAACAACAACAAAGTAATAAATAGCTGTGCATTTTTACTGCGTGGAAGCTACCGAAGCAGGGGCGGCCTCTCTTCTGTGTTGTTAAAAACGTCTGTAGTTCAAACTGAAAAAGTAGAAAAGTGAAAGGAGGAGGAGGAGGAGGGCAATGTGGGACCAGTACCGTGGTGGTTAAATGTCGCACATGTGCTAGCATGGTCAGCTAATAAGGCTGTCGGTATTATATAGGAATCTACAGAACTTAAAGGGCGTATGACAGGTTTGAATGATTTTCAAATTTTGATTTTATTTGGTGTATTCATACGTGTTGTACATAAAAATGACTGTTTTACACCAGTCGAGTTGTAGTTGGTGGAGAAAAGTTGAAAAATCAGTTACAGGAAGTAATAAACTGATGACATCACACTGTGAGACTCATTCCATCCAAAGATTATGCATAATTTACCCAAAATCAACAACTTAAATTACCCATAAAACATTAATTCAACAAAATAAAGGTGTTCACATGTATTTTGATTTGTCGGACAAAAAAATCTCTGACATTAGCCAAGTTTTAGCCCAGTGTTTGAAGTAATTCCCTAGTGTGATGTCATCGTTTACAACCAGGAAGTGATATTACAAAACTAAAAAAACAGCTAAAAATGATAAAATGTATAATTATTCTTAGCAAAAGTTGGAATATATTTATCTTAACTGTATTAGTTACAGGAGTAGTCTAACCTGTCATAGGCCCTTTAAAGGGCCTCTGACAGGTTTAAATACACATTTAACTAAAATGCAGTTAAGATAAATATATTCAAATTTCTACTAAAATCTTAACAAATTTAACCCCAGTTTAGCTGTTTTTTAGGTTTTTAATTTTACTTCCTGGTTGTAAAGTATGACATCACACTAGGAAATCACCATAGCAACCACACTGTACACTGGGCCAAAACTCATCTAAAGTCACAGATTTTGTTTATTTGACAAAGAAAAACACATGTGACACCTTTATTTTGTTGAATCAAAGTTTAAAGGGTCAAAAAAGTAGCTTATTTTGTAAATTGTGTATAACCTTTGTCTCACAGTGTGATGTCATCAGTTTGTTTACTTCCTGTAATTTTCAACAGATTTTTCAACTTTTCTCCACAAATAGCGACCTGATTGGTGTAAAACTATAATTTGTATTTACAACAAGTATTAATACACTGAATAAAGTCAACGTTAGAAAATCATAAAAACCTGTCATAGGCCCTTTAAAGGGTTTGAATGTAAAGTAGTACCAAATCTTTTTAACCCTATCCCTTAAGAAAATCTGTCTGAAATAAAAAGTTTATACGCCACAATTTAGGTAGTAGAAACCAGTAAAATCAAAGCCCGTACAATTTAACTTTAGCGTTTTAGCAATTTCACAGAAAATGTACGGCTGGCCAGGCTAGCACACTGCGCTCTTCTTCTTCTTGTGAGTGATGTGCCTTTAAAAAAATTAAAACGAATTAGAACCTAACCTTTAAAATGATCATACAATAGCATTAATAACAATAATAAAAATAGCAATGATACATTACATACACAAAATGAAAAAAAAAACAAAATAAAAAGTTCACGGATTATCACAACACCTCTGCTAAAATGTACACAGAAAGCCAGAACGTAGCGCTCTTCCTGCCCCACACGAATCCACTGGGAACAAACTTTTTTTTTTTTTTTGAAGTTTTGACATTCCAAAGGGCTGCGTTATCCAGTCTCCTCTCTCGCCCCTCTCCTCTCACTGCCCCAACAGCAGGGCAGCCAACCCAGGGCTAGAGTCCGGCCGTGTGTCCCTCACGCCGCCCTGGGTTGGCTTTTGGTCCGAGCCGGTGGTCCGTTCACGCCGAGGGGCCGTCCCGGAGCAGAGCGGCGTCTGCTGGGCCACAGAGGTCCCGAGTGACGAGAGGAAAGGGGGGGCGGACGGCGGGAGGGCAGCGGGTGAGGCGTGTGTGGGTGAAGAGGAGGTGGCGGTCCAATTCCGGGTGGAAAAAAAAAAAAAGAAACAGGTGCCAAGGTACAAAAATTTAAAGGAAAAAAAAAAAAAGGAAAAATACAAAAAGTAGGGGAAAAATTAAATCACACACTCATGGTCATGTTGGGTGAATACTGTAAAGACAGGAGGGGGAGGAGAGGGGAGACATGTAAGTGTTGTGGCAATGGCAAGATTTAGACACCAGAGGGAGCTCTAAGGCCACAAAGTAAACAGTGATGGATTTAAAGTTGAACACATGTTTTTTCTTCTGCCTCTTTATTTAAAATGTAAATGCGTTTCTTTTTTAATTCATACTTTTTAAATAATTATATAACTGTCGGGCAAGTAACTTTTCACTGGGACTTCAAAACGCCTCAATGAAAGGAATTTTAAATGAGATTTGTTGTAATTTTTTATGTATCTGCCCAGGGACTGCGGAGGAAAATGAGCTTTGTAGCTATAATCCGGCATATTTACATCTGTTTTATGCTGATGTTCATTAATGTGCATTGTCCCTATCAAATAAATAAAAAAATAAAATAAATAAATAAAATAATAAATAAAATAAATAAATAAAATAAATAAAATAAATAAATAAATAAATAAATAAATAAATAAATAAATAAATAAATAAATAAATAAATAAATAAAAAAATAAAAAAAAAAAAAAAATTTAAAAGGCTAAATTAGCACCTTGTCATGTGGAATGATAAAAGTCAAAAGTCGTTTTTTCCATCGCAACATCATATTACTGGATGTGTCCCTTGTACGTTGAATAGTTCTGTGTAATAACAGTGCATTATACTGTAATTATAGTCTAATATACGCATCATTAATGTATTAACGAATACATTTCAGTAGAAAAAGACTCGTCCAAGTATCGAAAATCTACGGAGCCCGTCTGATGACAAGGGGGAGAAATATTTTTTAATTGTGGCCATGAATTACTGTTTCGTTCCCACCAAATATAATTCGTTCCCACGATTTAGCCAAAACGTTCGCACGAATTAAGAAATCGACCGCCAATTAGATAATGCACCAGGTACGTAGCAGGGCGAGGTAGTAACAGTTAACTAACATGAATGGACATCATAATGGACCTCGACAAGAACAAATGAAGGTCAAACATGTTTACTTGTTCCCTTCATGTGTTGCTGTGAGTATATGAGAGATGTAAGTTTTATGAATTCCAGAACCTTTATGGTTTGCCAGTCTGGCGTCTCTTTTTGTCTATCGAAAGCTAAAATGCTAGCTTTTTAATTATGATGTCCATTCATGTTAGTTCACTGTTACTACCTCGACCTGCTCAGTGGCGGACCTAGGACTTTGGGGGCCCAAGGCAAAATTAAGTCTAGGCCCCTCCTCCTCAAGTGGGATTTTCTATAACTTTTCTGCCGTGTCTCTTGAATTGTACTTGAAGGAAGCTTTTGTTGTTGTTGTTGTTGTTTACTATTTTAAAGCTTGT
Source organism: Rhinogobius similis (assembly GCA_019453435.1). Taxonomy (NCBI): domain Eukaryota; kingdom Metazoa; phylum Chordata; class Actinopteri; order Gobiiformes; family Gobiidae; genus Rhinogobius; species Rhinogobius similis. The sequence goes on along the minus strand of CM033620.1, from coordinate 5,778,487 downwards.
ATGTTTAAACAGTTTTAAAAAGGGGGGTTTGGGGGTCGTTCCCCAGAAAAATATTTAAGAAATCAGACCATATTTTCTGTTTGTTGGTGCATTTTAACACATATTCAGCTGATTTAAATACATTATGTTTATTTGAATTTTGATAATGTCATATTTTATTTACTATTTAGTTTGATTTCAACACATTTGACAAATTCCAAACTGTTTTATTGGTCTTTTTCTTGTTTAAAAGTACACTGCACTACTTTACTGTGAGAAAAGCAACTGTTTCCTTGTGTCTATGATGAGCTGGGCATCTGATTGGGGGCCCCTTCAGGTTGAGGGCCCAAGGCAATTGTGGCCTGTTGCCTAATGGTAAGTCCGCCCCTGGCCCTGCTACGTACCTGGTGCATTATCTAATTGGCGTCGATTTCTTAATTCGTGCGAACGTTTTGGCTAAATCGTGGGAACTAATTATATTTGGTGGGAACGAAATAGTAATTCATGGCCACAATTTAAAAATATTTCTCCCCCTTGTCATCAGACGGGCTCCGTACAAACCAGATACTAAACTAATATCAAAAACTACTCCATTGAATGATCACGATTAAAAACAGAAATAAACAGAACCTGACCTTTCCTAAACAGCTTTAGATCTGGTGTGAAGATCAGAGCCGCAACTGACGACTGTTTTGGTATCGATTTGTCTGAGAAGAAGCTAAATAAATGCTGCTCGACAACAACTTAACAGAGTATACTTACAACTAAACAGGTTTTTTGATTAAACAAAACAAAACTGTACATACTTCCTGTGTTCGTTCACTTGAGTCATAAACTTTCTCTCTCACACACGACACATTTTGGGATTGTGTATAGTTAAAAAAAACTTGTACCGTATTTTCCGCACTATAAGGCGCACCTAAAAGCTTTCAATTTTCTCAAAAAACTGACAATGCGCCTTATAATCCAGTGCGCTTTATATATGGATCAATACTGAGCCGCAACTACGCAACCACAGCCACTACTGTAGCTTCTATTCTATGCGCCTTATAATGTGGTGCGCCTTATAGTGCGGAAAATACGGTGCTCAATTATCAAACTGGTTTATGATTATTTAAATCATTTATTAGTTGCGATTAATAGATAAAACCACATGGTAAAATCAGAAAAGTACTATTATTTTAAGTAGAAATTGATTTTTTTATTATTATGGTCTCGAAATCAGTATTGAGCCTATAATTTCTTGAGTTTGGATTCTACAGCGAGTATCAGCAAAATGTGGTGATGCAAACCATAAAAGTGCCCCTGAACAATAGTTTTTAGCCAATAACAACTGTCTGAAGAGGCCAAGGTCTGTGAGATGTTTGAGGCGTCACTTACACTTTCACTTTGGAATGGGTTCAAGAAGTTCCCGCCCATCTCGCCATCGTCCCGCGGCGTCCCCGGAGGGTTGTTCATGCCCCCCATGTTGTTGGGAGAACTCTGGAGCCGCACAGAGAAGACAGGCCCGCTAATTAGACGGGTTCACACGCCGCTCGAATGTTTACGAGACTTGACTTACCTTTGGCAACCCGTCCATGTCCCCAGACCCTGAGGAGATCAAGTTCACAAGTTAGACCACAATTAAGATAAGATAAGATGAGATAAGATGAGATAAGAGATCCTTTATTTGTCCCACAATGGGGAAATTCCACTGTTGCAACACACAGTTTAGAACAGGAATGAATGAAATAGGCGCATGCAATAAAAATAGGATAAATAATTACTAAACATGGTAATAAAAATACAATATAAAGTATAAAGTGCACACTCTTATTTACAGTAGGTGGCTGTCTGGGAATAAATAGTAAAAATGGCAAATAAAGTGGATTAAAGGGCCCATGACAGGTTGGACGACTCATTTAACTAAAATGCAGTTAAGATGAATATATTTCAATTTCTGCAAGAATCTTCACAGATTTTACCTCAGTTTAGCTATTTTTTAGGTTTTAAATTGTACTTCCTGGTTGTAAAGTATGACATCACACTAGGAAATTACCATAGCAACCACACTGTACACTGGGCCAAAACTCATCTAATGTCACAGATTTTGTTTATTTGACAAAGAAAAACACATGTGACACCTTTATTTTGTTGAATCAATGTTTAAATGGTCAAAAAGTAGTTTATTTTGTGTAAATTATGCATAACCTTTGTCTCCCCAGCGTGATGTCATCAGTTTGTTTACTTCCTGTAATTTTCAACAGATTTTTCGACTTTTCTCCACAAATAGTGACCTGATTGGTGTAAAACTGTCATTTATATTTACAACAAGTATTAATACACTGAATAAAGTCAAAATTAGAAAATCAGAAAAACCCGTCATACGCCCTTTAAAGGGCCCTTTAAAATAAAAAATATAATAGTAATAATTGACTATATTCGACTAGTAAACCCATTTGTTTACTCAAGTTAAGGCGTACTCTGAGTGTAAAACGAAGCTTAGGGGGTACTCGAGACAATAAAGGCTGGGAACCACTAGTTTATCCAAGTAATGCCATAATAATAAGTGTTTATGCTGGTACATACCTAGTGATCCGTTCATATGATGGGGCTCCATGGATCCCATAGCCCCCATTGGCCCATCAGGTCCTGGCCCCATCGGGAACTGGAGAGAATGGAAGAAAAATAGGGAAAGCAAGCATTATTTCTACCCTGAAGTCTTTTAAATGACAGTTGGAACGCATTATGAATTCTTGCAGGCGAGTTTGTGTATTTTTATTTCCTTAACATAAACATGAATGTGAATAATCCAATCAAGGCTCACGTTCGGTCTGTTGCCTCCAGGACCAATGGGGTTCATCATTGTGTAGATGTTTTCACTGGAGTTTGTCGAATCTGGGGAAATGCCAGAACACAAACTTTAGTTAGAAGATAGTCACATGCATTATATTTACGGCGAAAGATAAGAATGAAAAGAACACATTATGCATTATTTGTATTGTTATTATCCGTTAAACGTGTAGCTCTGCTTTGTTATTGCATGTTTTACAACTTAAAATAATGGATCTACTGAAAGCACACGACTTTATATCTGTGAGGTATTCATTTGAAACCAAGTGTTTTTGTGAGGCTCAGAGGGGAGAGGACTTAATAAAACGGGAATCATAAATAAGTGTGAATGGAGCTAAACACGACTCCAGGTGTGTTTTTGATGAGGGAACAATGTCATAACAAGGTTAAAAGCTCAAAAAAGTAAATCTTGTATAATATGTGTCTTTTAGGGGGAATCTGGAGGGATCTATTAGTTTGTATTGATTAAACTAGTGGGGACATCAGAGGTGACGCACCACCTGGGCTGGGCATGATGGGAGTTCCTGGTGGACCGCCGCCCCCTGGAGGACCCTGAGGAGAAGACACACAGAACCATGAGGACGTGCACTGGTTGCAGAGGAGGATTGTGGGGATGAGGCTCACACTCACCACGTAGTTCCCTGGAGATGAGGACGAGTACGCTATCTGTAAGAACAGTCACAGTTTAAACACCACCCACAGTGAGGCCCAGGACGAGCAGACGCACAAACACAGAGGGACTTACAGAGTTAGCATTAGGTCCTGGACCAGGCCACGGCCCTCTGCCTCCGGGGCCCCTGAAGTAATAAAGGATAAAGGATCAGCAAAAACAATGTGTCAGAGGTCCATACACAACAAGGAGGACAGTCATGGAATATACTCACATGTTCATGCCAGGCATCGGTCCTCCCATGGAGTTTGGAGGTGGCCTCATGCCTCCATAATTCTGAAACAGGACCATTCTAATTACACAGTCTAATGATGCACGTGTGAGTGTACATTATGAGTCAGTTTAAATAAGTGATGGTCTGCACAGTGTTGGTCGTACCTGTGGGCCCATAGCCATCCCTCGGGGAGGGTTCATCCTCATGGGGCCTCCCATGTTAGGATGTCCTGTAGGAGCAGAGCACAGCGTAAGCACCAGGCTTAAACCTGACTCAGGTTTAATGAACTCAGGACTTAGAGCTGAGCAGACAAAGCTGGCTCCTAATTCCATTAGTCCTAACCCTGTGGCTTCCAAAGCTCTAATCTGTATTAATCTCCATGGAGCACCTCTCTGCATGGACTACAGTGTGTAGTTTGGGGTTTTCACGTTTACCCACTGCTGTGGCGTCTGGAGTGAGTTTTAGTGCTGTATCCAGTATCACAGAATGTCTGACAGTAACTGATCCCCCACACATTCAGCACAAGAGGATCTTACACGTCCCCATTACCTTGTGGTCTTGTCGGGTCCAAACTGTTTGGCAGGAGAGGCTGAGATCCAGGGATTCCCCCAGGAGGCTGAGAACACACCAACAGGCAGTTACTGCACAAGTCCTCGTAACAAGTCACATTACAGCAAGAAATGTCCAAAAAATACCTGATTTGGCATTCTGAGTGAGGGGCGCGGGCCGCCCGGATACCGCGGCGACATGAAGGGCTGCAGAGAGAGAGAGACGGTGGATTGAGAAGAGCAAACAGGAGGACGAGGGGCACCAGGAGAAAACTGCATGTTCATTATTCATAAGCCCAGAGCACTCAGACGGAGGCAGCACCGAGGACACATGGATGAACACGGCGAGCTGAGGATGGAGATGAAAACTATCTGCGCCAAGCCAAGTCCGAGAGCAGAGACTTTTCCACACGCTACATGTGCTCCGACAAACAAAAGAGCGAGTGTGCGTTTGATGTGGACGCCCGCTCTTCACTGTGGTGTAAGCCGACTCGGCCTGCGGTCTGCCCGCCGTAGTTAAGACACCTCCGGCCAAACAAAACCCTTTCACAAAAGTAGAGTCCGCTCGCTCGCACTCAACACCGAAATGGGAGACCGCAAAAATGGAGGAGTCGTGCCGGACCGCAGTTAATGGGCCAAAGAGGGCTAGCTTTACCGGCGGTGACATCTTCAGCTACTGTTGTGGACAAGCGGTGAAACGCAGCCCGGCTTGTTTTGGAAAAGGCCTGAATACATTACACGTGTTTGAGGAGAGCGAGGAAGAGTAACCCAAACCTACGGCCCGCGTGCTGACAGGGGCCGGCCACAGTGTAAGAGCCGCGCTGGTAAAACACTGATCCCAGCCAACCTACACTTCTAGAAATGAAAAACATTCTGTGTTACTCAAAGATTCAAAATGTTAGTGCTGACATGGTGCTTTTTAAAATGATTAAACATCATGGCTGACACATGTTTTAACAACAAAGCACATTTTAAGCAAAGTCCTTGATACGCAATAAAATTAATGTGACGAAGCTTAAAGGGCCTATGACAGGTTTTCACTATTTTTTAATTTTTTTCTTTATTTGGTGCATTAATAGCTGTTGTAAATATAAATGATAGTTTCACGACAAACAAGTGGCTGTTTGTGAAGAAAAGTTGAAAATTCTGTAGAAAGTTACAGGAAGCAAACAAACTAATGACATCACACTGTGAGACAAAGATTATGCATAATTTACACAAAAGAGACTTATTTTTTTTTACCCTTATTCATTAATTCAACCAAAAACGTGTTCACATGTATTTTTATTTGTAAACAGAAAAAATCTGTGACATTAGATGAATTTGGCCCGGTTTACAGTGTGGTTGCTATGGTAATTTCCTAGTGTGATGTCATCATTTACAACCAGGAAGTAAAACAAAAAACCTAAAAAATTGCTAAAGCGGAAGAAAATTTGTAAAGTATTTTAGCAAAATTTGAAATATATTTATCTGAACTGCATTTAAGTGAAATGAGTCGTCCAACCTGTCATAGGCCCTTTAATATTTCTTTGTGTACGTCTGTCTAATCCCTCAGTTGTCCAGAAAAATTTAATTGACAACTGGACAAAACAGCGTTGCTCTTCTTCTTCTTAGAAGTTTTTTCGTTGTAATTTGCTGCCCCTTCAGACATCTAGACACAGAAGGCCGTGACTTACCAGAACGGCGTCAGAACTTAAAGGGCCCATGACAGGTTGGACGACTCATTTAACCAAAATGTAGTTCAGATAAACATATTTCAAAATTAGCTAAAATTCTTTACAAATTTTACACCGTTTTCGCAATTTTTAGCTTTTTAATTTTACTTCCTGGTTGAAAATGATGACATCACACTAGGAAATTACCATAGCAACAACACTGTAAACTGGGCCAAAACTCATCTAATGTCACATTATTTTGATTTGACAAATAAAAATAAATGTGAACACCTTTAATTTGTTGAATTCATGTTTAAAGGGTCAAAAAAGTAGTTTATTTTGTGTAAATTTTGCATAACCTTTGTCTCCACAGTGTGATGTCATCAGTTCGTTTACTTCCTGTATTTTTCAACAGATTTTTCAACTTTTCTCCACAAACAGTGACTTGATTGGTGTAAAACTATAATTTATATTTACAACAAGTATTAATACACTGAATAAAGTCAAAATTAGAAAATCACAGAAACCCGTCATACGCACTTTAAGGACACATATGCCAAGTTTATTTCTTTACAGTGACTTTTCGCTTCTATTTTTGAAAAGTTGCACATTTTGAGAATCGCATGTTGTCTCCTGGGTAGCCCTTTCCAGTTCTGTTTCATTTGACAGAAATGCAGGCTGTTAATGTTTTAAAGTTGTTATTTATGCAAAATTAACAATTAAACATGTGCGCATCTTATTCCATTCATTCGGGCTATTTTTGTGGGTCTTAGGTCACGTGTTTTGGGCTGTTTTTCAAAGGCTCAGTCGCTTGGATGAGTGGCCAAAACAAAGACAATTTTATTCTGTCAAAGTTGTAAGAGTGAAGGCTTTTTGTCACTCATCCAAGTAGCTTCTTCTCTGTTGAAACTTGTCGCTGTGGAACCTTCCTGGACGACTGAGGGACAACGCAGACTCTTTGAAAACTTTTGTCTAGTTAACAGAATTCAATTTCCGGTACCACTTTATAATAACTACATCTTATTTTGCCTTAATAAAGCATTAATAAAGACTTAATTAATAACGAATATATAGTTTATTAAACATGATTCAGGATCAGTAACTATTTAATTAAGGTTAAGGTCAGGGTTAGGGTTAGAATATTTGTTAAATAGTTACTAAGTCTGAATAATTCTTAATAAACGATGAATTGATGATGAATTAAGTCTTTGTTCATGCTTTATTAAGGCATGAATAAGTGTAGTTATTATAAAGTGTTACCCAATCTCCTTGTGTTTGTCCTTTGCCTCGGGTCCTACACCAATCGGATCGTCCCTTATTTGAGCTGGCTGTTATGCAAGACCGTGATTGGCCGGTTTTGTATATTCTATGTGTCACATCTGAATATCCCACACTGTATAGTAGAGCCGGGCGATACAACAAAAAAAGATGATCACGATTTCTTTGGGGCCAGATCATGATTTCGATTTGATCACGATTCATGTTCACTTCGTTTTGTTCTGTTGCCTTTAACAGAGCTGCACGATTCAGGAAAAAGATCTAATTGTGATTTTTCTGACCAGAAGATTAAGATTTAGGTTTGAATAATAGTATTCTGTTTTGTTGCTTTTTAGTTTTTGTTACGTTCAGTTGTGTTTGTCGTATTTAAATGAGTCTTTGATGTTTTTTGTCACGTTTTTGTTGCTCTTGAGTTGTGTTTCTTGTTCGCAGGCGCGTTTTGGTTGTTTTTGAGCGCATTTTTATTGCTTTTTTGTCGATTTCATTGAATTGTGCAGCTCTGGTATATAAGAGGTAAATACAGTCATCTGCTCAGAGGCTCCAGAGGCTAAACATCAGGAGAAAAAGTGTGTTTGAACAGACAGCTGCATTAAAGACACAAACAGTCAATCACTATAACAACATTTCACAAAAATAAGAACATTTTAATGCATCTTTTAGTTGTGTCTTTGTGGTTTTAGTCATGTTTTTGTCACTTTTAGTCGCGCCTTTGTTGGTTTTGTCCGTTTTGGTGCATTGAATCGTGTTTGTAGATGCGCTTTTGTCACGTTCAGTTGTGTTTGTCATATTTAAATGTTGTTTTTGTGTGGATTTGGTTTAATTGTGCAGCTCTGGTCTGTAAGAGGTAAATAAAGTCACCTGCTCAGAGGCTTCAGAGGCTAAACATCAGGAGAAAAAGTGTGTTTGAACAGACAGCTGCACAAACAGTCAAACATTTAAAACAGCAGATTGTCACTGGGACCAGCTCATGATTCCATTTTAATCACCAAATTGACTAGCCCTACTTTTAGTTGTGTTTTAGTCGCTTTTAGTTGAGTTTTTGTCACTTTTTAGTCACGTCTTTGTCGTTTTTAGTTGCGTTTTTAGTCATGTTTTTGTCGCTTATCGTCACGTTTGGTGCTTTGTGTCGCACTTGTTGATTTTTGTCCTGTTTTTGTTGCTTTTGAACACATTTTTTATCACTTTTGTCTCTTGTTTCAGAACATGTTTGTACAAATCCAAACTACAGCGTGAACATTTTTTATTCAAATCAAAGCAAGACATTTTGTTGTTTGTGGAAGAAATTATTGCACTTCAAACACTGCAGCCTTTGTGATTTGCTAATTGCATCCATTAAAATGTAGTTTTTGTGTGGATTTAGTTTAATTGTGCAGCTCTGGTCTTTAAGAGGTGAATAAAGTCATCTGATCAGAGGCTTCAGAGGCTAAACATCAGGAGAAACAGTGTGTTTGAACAGACAGCTGCATTAAAGACAGAAAAACAATGAATCACGATACGTCGATTTCACAAAAATGGCAGATTGTCACAGGGACCAGCTCACGATTTGATTTTTATCCCCGTATCGCCCGGCCCTACCATACAGTTCTACGTAATTTCACACGAACGTTTTCCAGAAGAAACCGCAATCCTTCATTTGGGTGACATTTTCTCGGGGCCGGTCACTTGTTTTATTTAGCAGCCGCGGGAACATGGAAGCGGAGAGGCGGGTGGGAAAGCTGTTTGCATGTGTCTAACCCCCACAAACTGCTCCGGGGGAGGGGCGCCCGCTGAATTATTCATGGCCCGGGGTAGACCACTGGAGGCTACGGGGCCCTCAGTCACGACGGACTGGAGAGCGGGCCCGGCGTCTGTGGGGACCGGGGCGGCGGAGGGGCCCGGGGTGCTCCAGGAGTGTGGGGTGAATGGAGGCAAAGGGGGTTAAGATCGATGGGGAGAGAGGGAGGGGGGTACACGGGAAAAAATGAATATCTACAGGAGTTAGAATGACTTGAATTTAGAATAGTTTTCATTTCATTAATATTATTTAAGAACAATCTATTTGCACTGACACATTTGCACATTAAACTGTACATTCTGTATATAGTCTCAGTCTATCTTAGTCTATTTTATTCTTAATTTTATGCATGCCTTTTTATATATTTTTTATATTTTATCCATTGCTTTATGTTGCACCTTCCTACGTTTGTGAATTTCACTGACAATGACAATAAACCGCTTCTGATCTGATGTGAGATTTATTCAGTCTAGACTTTATAAATTGTTTTTTCCCCTAAAAGCTAAACTACTTGTCCATGTGGTACGATTGTTTCATTGTTATTCCACAAACTAATATTTTTTTCTTGAAATAAAAAACATTCCAAAAAAATCTAGACATAAAACAAGAAACAATGCAAATTTTTTTTTTTGTCGTTGTTGCTGTTTTTTTTGTTGTTTTTTTTGTTTTCTTTTTCTGTTGTCTGGTGGATGGGGATTCTGTCTTGATATCTTGTGTGAGACCTTGTCTGTAGGTTTGTTTTTTGTTGTGTGATAATAAAAACAAAAAACACAAAAAAAAAAAAAAAAACAACAATGCTAAAAATCAAAGTATCTGTATCTGTTTATTGTAAATTCTTTAGTGAAAGTCAACCTTATTCATGCAAACCTTGTTATTTAAGCTTTATTTTATTCATTGTTCATTTAATTCATTGTGTACACTACAAAAAGTGGATTTTAAGAAAGTAAAAAAGTCTTATAACAAGAACTAAATTCTTATTTTTTCTCTAAAAAGACAAAAAATCTTATTTTAAGAAATAAAACCTGGCCTTTTCTTATTAAGATATATTTGCTCAAATCTGTTCTATTTTTGCTTGTAACAAGATACAAAGGTTAATTTGAATCTTATTTAACTGTAGACTAAGAGTATTTTTCTTAATTTGAGAAAAAGTAAGAATACAAACATGTCTTGATATAAGAACTCATAAGAACACATCGTTTATCAGTTTTGATCATTTATTTTCACACATAATAGTTATTCTAATTTACGAGGTACAGATATAATGTAAAAGCAGCTCTTAACCATTAGCATGCTAGCTGTTTGCTTTAGCGTGACGGCAAAACTCGGCCTCTGAAAGTCGCAAAACGCTCTTAAATAAATAAATTGCGGTGAACAATTAAGACAGTAGGACTGGGTTTGGAAAGTATGGAAAACACGTTTGGACCGCGATCGGTTTTAAATGAGCTAGTCCTGTTTTTCAAGTTTTTAAGACGATAAAAATTGGTCGACAGCGCCGTTCTGCCAAGACCCTGTTTGCAAAGTTGTCCCAAATACCTAACGTTAAGCAACCCGACATAACTGAGAAGAAATAAATTGTCAAAATAAAAGATTTGCAGGCGCATTTAGGGAGAAAATATTCTGAATTCAAGTCATTTAAGCTCCGGTGGATAGTCGTTTCTTGGCGCGTACTGGAGGTAGAGTTTTGTGTGCTGCTTACCTGGCCGTGGGGTCCCATCATGGGGTTGCTGGGGTTGTGAGGGGGGGGCTGTGCGTGGGGTGACTGCTGAGAGCCGGGTGGTCCCTTTAAGAAAGAAGAGCCATATCAGAGAGGAGAGGGGCCAGAGGGGCACGTGGCTGCACCGTTCACAGCGCTGTCACTTTTATTCAATCGTTTTTTTTCCTTTTACAATAAACAGGGCAAGATGGAAGTTTTGGGGGGAGGTTTAGAAGTAGAAAAATGGGATGCAAGAATGGATCAGTTTGACAGAAAAATAAATTCAACAATTCCAATTAAGCAAGAGCAGGAGGATCCGTGGCCAGCGTCATGTCTGGTCGGACCACTGGGAGGCGGTGTTGTCATTGTAACCGGCTGGAGCGGGTTAGACTGGCACGCCGACCGAAAACATGGCAGTAAGTCAGGGTTGTGTCTCTCGCTCCAGATTTTTTGAAATGATGATTAAGTATGTGACCAAAGCCTGGTGCCGAGGGCCTCCACATCAAGCACACACTCCTCCGTGTCCCTGAAACGAGAGGCTAACCACCGCTAATAAATAACTCATTAGCACATTCTGCCTTTTGTCGAGTCCCACTTTTCTGCTCGTATCAACTGGATGTAGTCGGCCAACGCTACAGGAACAGAACTGTAAGCCAACGGTTTGATTTTCATTATCACTTGGTCCAGAATTAGTTCTAACCAACCAACAGCACCCTAAAATTATTTAAAAATACCATTTTTCAAGTTTTAAATAAAGGAAAGTGATCACGGTAGCGTTTATTATTCATTCATTCATTCATTCATTTTCTACCACTTATTCCCGTTAGGGGTCGCGGGTGACTGGAGCCTATCCCAGTGACTTTGGGCCTTAGGCGGGGTACACCCTGGACAGTGGACACTCATCACAGCAAACACAGAGAGACAGAGACAAGGACAGACAACCATTCACTCTCACATTCATTCACTACGGACAATTTAGAGTTGTCAATTAACCTCCACAGTCATGTCTTTGGACGGTGGGAGGAGCCGGAGAACCCGGAGAGAACCCACGGTAACACGGGGAGAACATGCAGACTCCACCCAGAGAGAGCGTGTGATGTTGGGGTGGTCTGGGATTCAAACCCACGATCTCCTTATTGAGAGGCAGAAGCTCTAGCCCACCGTTTATGATTAATATACCTAAAATGTTACTGGGTTTCAGATGAAATTGCTTCAGTCTCTGTGCTTAATGGGGCGGGTGGGTGTCACTTTATAACTACACCTTAATAAAGCATGAACAAAAACATCATTCATAACGAACAAAGAGTTTATAAAGAAGGATTCAAGCTTAGTAACTGGTTTAATATGGCAGTGGTTCCCAACCTTTTTTGTCTCGAGTACCCCCACAAGCTTTGGCTCACACTCAGTTAAGTACCCCTTAACTTGAGTTTCAGGCAAATAATTGGGTTTACTTGTTGAATATAGTCAATTATTACTACTATATTATTTGTTTTTATTATATTTATGGTCCAAGATACTCCAAAAAGATTCAAAATGTACAACTAATTACATTTTTTATTCAGATACATGTACAATTCCTCTTCATTTAAAACCTGAAACCATTCCAAGTGCCCCCTGGTAATTCATCACTTACCACTTGGAGTCCCTGTACCCCTGGTTGGGAAACACTGTAATAGGGGGTTCAGGTTAGAAAATTGGGTGAGGGTATTAAAGAAGTAGTTAATATTTGTTTGTTATGAATTTAGTCTTTGTTCGTGCTTTATTAACGCTATTAAAAGTGTAGTTATTCTACAGTGTAACCAGTTTTGTTGTTATGGCCAAATCACCTAAACCAGGCATGTCCAAACTCAGGCCCGGGGGCCAAATGCGGCCCTCAGACCAATTTTTCTTGGCCCTTAGTCTTCCTGGTGAACTGGCCCACATTGTCCTGATAAGTACTATTTACAGCACATTTCAGATTTTCTACAATTCCAACCTAAATAACTAACATTTTGGTGCAGCACAGACCTGATATTAAGGCACTGAGACTGAATGTAGATGTGGTGGAGCTTAAAACATCAGATAAATGCAGCTTTTTTAACGTTTCACGATTGATTTGTGGCCCTCCGCTTGGTCTATATTTCAATATGTGGCCCTCGATGGAAAAAGTTTGGACACCCCTGATCTAAACCCTATGTAACTTTTCTGTGGGAGGGTCCAATACCTGTATTTATTGCTCAAATACGCAGTGAAAAACATGATTACTGAACGGAACGGGGGTTGCCTCTCCAGAGATCTGACCTGTAACTTGGCTCAGTGACGTCACAAGCTTGTCTCCTACAGTGGATTATTCAAGACGGTTCTATCTGAATGGACACTCCACTGGAAAAGTTACACCGTGCACCTTTAAAAAGAACAATTACCCATTTAAAGATCTTTTTTTGTTCGTGAAAATACCATGTGATCAATATTGTGCCCCATCAGGGAATAGACATGACATTCTACAATGAAAAACATCTTATTGATTTTATTCTCTTGTATTTATAATAAAGAAGTTAGAACTAGAGGTGAGCAAAACATCAATATATCCTCACACTAAATAATATTGTAGGCTGCTGATGAAGTATTTTTTGGTGTATTTTACTAACTACAATTTTGTTTGCGTGTTTAAAGAAAGAAAACATTTGAAATATTCACCGTTTCAATGATTCCAAGTTTGTGCAGATAGAGCAGGGGTGTCCAAACTCTTTCCATCGAGGGCCACATATTGAAAGATAGACAGTGGCGGACCTAGGACTTTGGGGGCCCAAGGCAAAATTAAGTCTAGGCCCCTCCTCCTCAAGTGTGACTTTCTATAACTTTTCTGCCATGTCTCTTGAATTGTACTTGAAGGAAGCTTTTGTTGTTGTTGTTTTTTATTATTTTAAAGCTTGTATGTTTAAACAGTTTTAAAAAGGGGGGTTTGGGGGTCGTTCCCCAGAAAAATATTTAAGAAATCAGACCATATTTTCTGTTTGTTGGTGCATTTTAACACATATTCAGCTGATTTAAATACATTATGTTTATTTGAATTTTGATAATGTCATATTTTATTTACTATTTAGTTTGATTTCAACACATTTGACAAATTCCAAACTGTTTTATTGGTCTTTTTCTTGTTTAAAAGTACACTGCACTACTTTACTGTGAGAAAAGCAACTGTTTCCTTGTGTCTATGATGAGCTGGGCATCTGATTGGGGGCCCCTTCAGGTTGAGGGCCCAAGGCAATTGTGGCCTGTTGCCTAATGGTAAGTCCGCCCCTGAATATAGACCAAGCGGAGGGCCACAAATCAATCGTGAAACGTTAAAAAAGCTGCATTTATCTGATGTTTTAAGCTCCACCACATCTACATTCAGTCTCAGTGCCTTAATATCAGGTCTGTGTGGCACCAAAATGTTAGTTATTTAGGTTGGAATTGTAGAAAATCTGAAATGTGCTGTAAATAGTACTTATCAGGACAATGTGGGCCAGTTCACCAGGAAGACTGAGGGCCAAGAAAAATTGGTCTGAGGGCCGCATTTGAGTTTGGACATGCCTGAGATAGAGGGTTAACAAATAAACACTGCTGTTCAAATTTATCTGGGTTTGAAAAAGCAGAGATACGCAGAATATCATGTGCAATATATCGACTCTCGTGATATTATTGCATCGTGAGCCATGTGTCGTATAAAATGTTAGCTTCCCAGCGCTAGTTAAAGAAGGATATCAAATAAAACAAGTCTAATTAGACGTCCAAAACGAGCGAGCTGATGTTAAAATCCCAATCATTCCTTCTTGGACCCGTTTTAGTCTTAGTCAGAAAAACATGCACAAAAACAAACTGTCGCCCGATCGCACTCCCCCCGCGCCGGTTATAAATAGCACATCCATGCTTCCCTCCCTCCCTCCTCTCCCCCTCGCTCTCCTCCTCCCCTCTGTCCCTCATATTCTGAAAACATACTGTCACTGTGAGCGAGCGAGCCCCCAGCCCTCCTCCGCGCACAGCTTTTCTCTTCTGCGCAATGCACCCCGGCTCTGCTCACCCATCAGCACAGAGGAACCATCATCATCATCATCATCGTCGTCGTCGTCCCCAAGAAAGAGGAGACGGATGAGGCTGCGGCGGGAACGTAAACAAGGCTGCGAAACCGTGGAGAAGGAGAAGGACGAGTGTGTGTCGGGAGGTCCGAGAGGCGGCGGTACCTTCAGACCGAGCTCCAGTTTGTGGATATGAGCTTAAAGGGCGTACGACGGGTTTTTACGATTGTCTAATTTTGACTTTATTCAGTGCGTTAATACTTCGTGTAAATACAAATTATAGTTTTGCACCGATTAGGTCGCTGTTTGTGGAGAAAAGTTGGAGAAAAATCTGTCGACAATCACAGGAAGTAAACAAACTGATGACATCACACTGGGGAGACGAAGGTCACGCATAATTTACACAAAATAAACTACTTTTTTGACCCTTTAATCTTTGATTCAACAAAATAAAAGTGTCACATGTGTTTTTCTTCGTCAAATGAACAAATCTGTGACATTAGATGAGTTTTGGCCCAGTGTACAGTGTTGTTGCTATGGTAATTTCCTAGCGTGATGTCATCATTTACAACCAGGAAGTAAAATTAAAAACCTAAAAGAATCGCTAAACTGAGGTAAAATGTGTAAAGATTTTAGTAGAAATTGAAATATATTTGTCTTAACTGCATTTTAGTTAAATGTGTAATTCAACCTGTCAGAGGCCCTTTAAGTTTAATCATGCCTAATATAACGAGTCCTCCTAAATTCTATCCATGGGTTTCAGAATGAGGTTCAACAATTTAAAACTAATTATTATAGCTATTGAAAGGGAAAAGTCTTCAAAATGTTGTATATAATAGGCCCTTTAAAATGTGATGTCATTAAAATTCTGTAATGGAGGCAAAATGAAGTTGACTAAATTCTACTGGTTTTAAAGTGCGTATGACAGGTTTTTATGATTTTCTAATTTTGACTTTATTCAGTGCATTAATACTTGTTGTAAATATTAATTTTAGTTTTACACTGATCAAGTCGCTATTTGTGGAGAAAAGTTGAAAAATCTGTTGACAATTACAGGAAGTAAACAAACTGATGACATCACACTGGGAAGACAAAGGTTATGCATAATTTACACAAAATAATCAACTTTTTTGACCCTTTAAACTTTGATTCAACAAAATAAAGGTGTCACATGTGTTTTTCTTTGTCAAATGAAAAAATCTGTGACGTTAGATGAGTTTTGGTCAATGTACAGTGTGGTTGCTATGGTGATTTCCTAGTGTGATGTCATACTTTACAACCAGGAAGTAAAATTTAAAACCTAAAATATAGCTAAACTGGGGTTAAATTTGTAAAGATTTTAGTAGAAATTTGAATATATTGATCTTAACTGCTTTGTGATGTTTGGAGGCTAATGCTAACACCCTCCAATAAGACTCAACTCATGGAATGGTACCAGCCGTTAGAATGCAAGCGCTCCGTTTACAAAGACTGAAAGGGTCTGTACCAGGGGTGTCCAAACTTTTCCCATCGAGGGCCACAAACTGAAATATAGACCAAGTGGAGGGCCACAAATCAATCGTGAAACGTTAAAAAAGCTGCATTTATCTGATGTTTTAAGCTCCACCACATCTACATTCAGTCTCAGTGCCTTAATATCAGGTCTGTGCTGCACCAAAATGTTAGTTATTTAGGTTGGAATTGTAGAAAATCTGAAATGTGCTGTAAATAGTACTTATCAGGACAATGTGGGCCAGTTCACCAGGAAGACTAAGGGCCAAGAAAAATTGGTCTGCAGGCAGCTTTTGGCCCCCGGGCCTGAGTTTGGACATGCCTGGTCTATACGCGTCCACGTTTGTTTTGGTTTCGTTGTAGCACTTAACGGTCACTTAATTAATGGCTCCGACCCACAGGTAGTTCAAGCCCAAATGCAGCAGAGGGAGCACTGGTCCAGAAATGCTCCTCGGTGTTTTTAAAGCCCATTCAGCCTCACTACAGTCGGGGTCTCAGCGTTCACATTTCCTTTGATTTCCCCTGAGGCAGACCAACTTTGACGCAAGCAGCTACTATTTTTAGATGAAAATGGCTTCATTCTTCGGCGCACCTTCAGAGCATGGATGTATTAAATGAACTGGATAAGCCACGCCCCCTCTGTCTGTGTCTCAGATTGATTAGTGGTCGTGCGAGGTACTGCAGCCTCTTGGAACCAGCCTTTTTCTAAAATGTCACATTATAATCACAGACAGGACTGAATTATTATCGGTATTTAAATAAAATAGAAGGAAATGTTCTTTTCTACCGTTTCTAAAATCACCCAAATTACCGTTTTTATATGAAGTGACGTCACACAAACATGTGTGAGTCACATGAACGAGCGTCGGACGATACAAACAGAAGCTCGTGGAAAAGGCTCGACTAGAGACACCTGTAAGTTGTATTTTATTTCATTTCAGACGCTTCACGTGTGTCTAACATGAAGAACACAATTACAATCACACAAGCTAACGCTAACACAAAGACCTGCAGCTGCTGGTCGTTCACGTCGCTCAAAGCATCATGGGGGATTGTGGTCACGTGGTGCCCCTAAAGCAAAGATGTCCGCCTCCGTATCAGGAAGTAAAGCAAAGATGGCCGCCTCCGTATCAGGAAGTAAAGCAAAGATGGCCGCCTCCGTATCAGGAAGTAAATGCGGAAGTAAGACATTTATTTGGGGTCATGCGCCAATGAGCTCACTCCATAGGGATAAACCATGGATGTATTAAATGAACTGGATAAGCCACGCCCCCTCTGTCTGTGTCCCAGATTGATTAGTGGTCGTGTGAGGTACTGCAGCCTCTTGGAACCAGCCTTTTTCTAAAATGTCACATTATAATCACAGACAGGACTGAATTATTATCAGTATTTAAATCAAATAGAAGGAAATGTTCTTTTGTACCGTTTCTAAAATCACAGAAATCACCGTTTTTATATGAAGTGGGGGATTGTGGTCATGTGGCGCCCGAAAGCAAAGATGGCCGCCTCCGTATCAGGAAGTAAAACAAAGATGGCCGCCTCCGTATCAGGAAGTAAAACAAAGATGGCCGCCTCCGTATCAGGAAGTAAATGCGGAAGTAAGAAACTTTTTTGGGGTCATGCGCCAATGAGCTCAGGCCACAGGGATAAACAGGGCGGCCATTTTGGCTTCACCTTCAGGTTTTATTATAGTTCTATGCTTCAGAGTTACATGATCTTCCAACGTTACCAAACGCGACCTTCACCAAAACACTGAAAAGCGATGAAACTGGGAACGAATCGAACGCTGACAACGACCAAAAAAGTAGCGTTATATTCATTGCCGTGGCTTTTGTAGATGCAAACACAGCTATGGTAAGACTCATGTCAGATGGAGGAAAAGTGATGGGACAGCGGGTGACGACAGTGGGTTCGGTGGTGGAGGGGGGGGTCCAACATACCTGGAAGAAGCCTGGGGGCATGGGTCCACCAGGCATGCCGTCGTTAGGAGGCATGTTTCCCATGACGGGGCTGGGGGCCGCTGCTGCACTCTGCAACACACAGACAATTCAGAGGTCAGAGGTCATCCCCGAAATACAGCACACAAATACGCCTTTCTGTAAACTAATTTACACACGCAATGAGAACATCTTTCTTTTGATTACAGTTACCTTGGTTGTGTTAAACCGAGAAGGCCAAACCTTTCACCTGGATAATTAAAGTCCTTTTGAATAGCCACAGTTTGCAATCGGTACTTTTAGCCAGTTTTAAATTTGTTTCTAAGGCAAGAAGTCCAAGCCGTTCTCCACGCGCCTACAAACTAGTTCTAAAAACCAGAGCTGACAGTCGTCTTCTGTAGCATCTCATCTTAGCCATTATTATAAACAGTTGATTAAAGGGCCTCTGACAGGTTGAACGACTCATTTCACTAAAATGCAGTCTACATCAGAGGTGTCCAAACTTTTTCCATCGAGGGCCACATATTGAAATATAGACCAGGCGGAGGGCCACAAATCAATCGCGAAACGTTAAAAAAAGCTGCATTTATCTGATGTTTTAAGCTCCACCACATCTACATTCAGTCTGTGCCTTAATATCAGGTCTGTGTGGCACCAAAATGTTAGTTATTTAGGTTGGAATTGTAGAAAATCTGAAATGTGCTGTAAATAGTACTTATCAGGACAATGTGGGCCAGTTCACCAGGAAGACTAAGGGCCAAGAAAAATTGGTCTGAGGGCCGCATTTGGCCCCCGGGCCTGAGTTTGGTCATGCCTGGTCTAGATAAATATATTTTAAATTTGGCTTCACAAATTTATCCCAGTTTAGCCATTTTTTTGAGGTTTTTTGTTTTACTTCCTGGTCATAAATGATGACATCACACTAGGAAATTACCATAGCAACCACTCTGTACACTGGACCAAATTCATCTAATGTCACAGATTTTTACATTTATTTTACAAATAAAAATACACGTGGGCACATTTTTTGTTTAATTAATGTATAAAGGGTAAAAAAAAAGTAGTGTATTTTGTGTAAATTATGCACAAACTTGAGATGTCATTAGTTTGTTTACTTCCTGTAACTTTCTGCAGATTTGTCAACTTTTCTGCACAAACTGATACTTGATTGGTGTCAAACTATAATTTATATTTACAACAGGTATTAATACACCAAATAAAGACAAAATTAGAAAATTATGAAAACCTTTAAAGGGCCTATGACAGGTTGGACGACTCGTGTAACTAAAATACAGTAAAGATAAATATATTTCAAATTCTGCTTAAATCTTTACAATTTTACCCCAGTTTAGCTATTTTTTTAGTTTTTAATTTTACTTCCTGGTTGTAAATAATGACATCACACTAGGAAATCACCATAGCAACCACACTGTAAACTGGGCCAAAACTCCTCGAATGTGACAATTTGTTTTATTTGACAAAGAAAAACACATGTGACACCTTTATTTTGTTAAATCAGAGTTTAAAGGGTCAAAAAAGTAGTTTATTTTGTGTAAATTATGCATAACCTTTGTCTCCCCAGTGTGATGTCATCAGTTTGTTTACTTCCTGTAAATTTTCAACAGATTTTTTCAACTTTTCTCCACAAACAGCGACCTGATTGGTGTAAAACTATAGTTTATATTTACACAAAGTATTAATGCACTGAATAAAGTCAAAGTTAGAAAATCATAAAAACCTGTCATACGCCCTTTAAAGACATGTTTGTGAGTCGTCTTCATAAATAAATCTGCATCATGGCATCCAGCAAACTCATTCTGCATAAAGAAAATCTGCCTATTTTGTAATAAATATTTCAATGGAAGAGCACAATCTCTCATGTTTGGAAAAAAATCTGTTGGAAAAATGTTAGAACACCGGGTCAAAGTGCACACGACTCACAGGGAATTGCTTGTTGCAGAAATTGTGGCCCACCGTTATGTATTCTGAGACTCCTATTGTTCATAAATATAGGAATGAGATAAATAAAGTAGCACAAATTAAATTCCACTTGATTCCACTTGATTGTAAAACATATGTCGGGGACTAAAAGCTGCTGCAATGAAAACGATCAATGGATATATTTGGAGTGTGCGTTCAGCTGCCGAGAGGAGGTGGAGGACACAGACTGGGCCAAATGTTAAAGGGCCTCTGACAGGTTGAAATACACATTTAACTAAAATGCAGTTAAGACAAATATATTCAAATTTCTACTAAAATCTTTACAAATTTAACCCCAGTTTAGCTGTTTTTTAGGTTTTTAATTTCACTTCCTGGTTGTAAATGATGACATCACACTAGGAAATCACCATAGCAACCACATTGTAAACTGGGCCAAAACTCCTCGAATGTGACAATTTTTTTTATTTGACAAAGAAAAATACGCGTGGACACCTTTATTTTGTTGAATCAATGTTTAAAGGGTCAAAAAAGTTGTTTATTTTGTGTAAATTATGCATAACCTTTGTCTCCCCAGTGTGATGTCATCAGTTTGTTTACTTCCTGTAGTTGTCGACAGATTTTTCAACTTTTCTCGACAAATAGCGACCTGATTGGTGTAAAACTACAATTTGTATTTACACAAAGTATTAATGCACTGAATAAAGTCAAAATTAGAAAATCATAAAAACCCGTCATACGCACTTTAAGGACTGGGAACAATTAGCAAAGGATATTCAAAAATGTAGAAAGTCCCACTGAAAATGAACATCTTTCACCAAAAAAAAAAACTGTTTCCAAATCCAAATCCACTTTATTTGTAGCACATTTCATTAACAGAACTGTTTCCAAAGTGTTGCACAGACACAAACATAAAACGGCAAAACACTGTATGTAATAACAACTCAATTTCATTTCATTTATATCTTATTTTGTTTTTAATACTTTACTGTCTTTACTGGTCGGTTGCACATGTAACAATAATAACAATCTCCCCTTGGGGATAAATAAAGGTGATTCTGATTCTGAAATGGAATGGGTTGACTTTGGCCAGAGCCGTTACTAAGTGCAGCCATAGTAGGCCCTGGGCCCCCTGTGCACCAAAATAAGGGTACATTTGAAAACATTAGCGCTATTGTAATCAACTGAATTATTTTTTTCTGTTTTGCTCTTGATAAACAATATTATCAAATGGCAAGTTTGTGTACTTAGAAAATAGGGGCCTCCAAAAAGTCACTTAATTAAAACTATAGAAACAGCCCTGCACATCCAGTATATTTATCAATGACTAGGAATGGGCCATATTCACAAAAAGGGATTATCTAATTTAGTTAAATTTACTTGAATTAAGCAAATTAATCTTAAAAGTCCAATTTTAAGATTTTTTTCACTTGACAGGACGACTTCAAATTGACATTATTTGACTTGTTTTAAGTAAACTTGATAAGTAAAATAATCTGGCAGATAATTTCACTTAAATTAGGGTAAAAAGGTCTTATTTTGAGTTTATTTTTCTTATTTTTTGATAGGCCTTTTTTGCAGTGAATATGTCATCGAAATAAAAACAAAAATCTGCTTAAGTAATTATAATTATTGGATGACATTTTTGGAATCTGTTGCAAAAAATGTTCCTACAAATATGTTGATTGAAGTTCAAGTACTATAGCTTTGTTTAGCAGATTAAATGGCTGATTTCTACATTTTTTAATGAAGTCTCTTGACATATTTTAAATTACAGATGGTATTACTTGAGATTCCAATTTTGCACGTCCTCAAAAAAATATTAAAGTGTGTGTGACAGGTTTTCGTGATTTTCTTATTTTAACTTCATTTGGTGCATTAATACTTGTTGTAAATATAAATTACAGTTTTACACCAATCGAGTTGCCGTTTGTGGAGAAAAGTTGAAAAATCCGTAGAAAATTACAGGAAGTAAACAAATTGATGACATCACACTGGGGAGACAAAGGTTATGCAGAATTTACACAAAATAAACTTATTTTTTTGGTCCTTTAACCATTAATTTGAGAAAAAAGGTGTTTTTATTTGTAAAAATGTAAAAGATCTGTGACATTAGACTAATTTGGCCCAGTGTACAGTGTGGTTGCTATGGTGATTTCCTAGTGTGATGTCATCATTTACAACCAGGAAGTAAAACAAAAAACCTAAACAATTACTAAACCGGGATAAAATTTGTAAAAAAAAAGTAAAAGTATTTTAGCTAAATTTGAAATATTTATCTAAACTGCATTTTAGTTAAATGAGTAGTTCAACCTGTCAGAGGCCCTTTAAGTTGAAATACACATTTAACTAAAATGCAGTTAAGATCAATATATTCAAATTTCTACAAAAATCTTTACAAATTTAACCCCAGTTTAGCTGTTTTTTAGGTTTTAAATTTTACTTCCTGGTTGTAAAGTATGACATCACACTAGGAAATTACCATAGCAACCACACTGTACACTGGGCCAAAACTCATCTAAAGTCACAGATTTTGTTCATTTGACAAAGAGAAACACATGTGACGCCTTTATTTTGTTGAATCGATGTTTAAAGGGTCAAAAAAGTAGTTTATTTTGTGTAAATTATGCGTAACCTTCGTCTCCCCAGTGTGATGTCATCAGTTTGTTTACTTCCTGTAACTCTCGACAGATTTTTCAACTTTTCTCCACAAATAGTGACTTGATTGGTGTAAAACTATAATTTATATTTACACAAAGTATTAATGCACTGAAGAAAGTCAAAATTAGAAAATCATAAAAACCCGTCATACCCCCTTTAACCAACTAATCTAGACAATATAACCCTCACCTGTATCAGTGAAAACAAAATAAAACCATTTACAGCCTATTTCAATGGGCTCAAATCAGCCTCTGGTTAAATATAAATGTATCCTTGTCGACACATAATGGTGGCGCATGTTCAGAGTAGACATAAGCTTATATAAGGCTCCAGAACAAACAGTGACGCACACACACAACACACTCAAGTACACACAGGAAGTGCAAACATGAGCCGCACAGTCCGCTCTCTTTAACACCAGACCGGAGCTGTAACCAGGAAAAGGCCTTAACCCAACATTTGTCAATCAATATTTAATGGACTACAATTACATTTGTTCCATCCGTATTTTTTTTTGGTTTAACATGGGAGCATGCTATACCAAATCAACTTTAATGAACTTTTAATCGTGTTATAAAAGCTGTTTCCTCATCGTTTGCTTTCTCAGAGTTGTACTTCGATGGATTGAAGGATCCACTTTAGTACTGAGAATATTCCTGTTTTCACCTAACCCATGTCCCCGCCCACATCCCTGTACTTAGCTGTGATTATTTAATACAATTCAGACTCTAAAATGATACACGTCGGGTTCTGAAATGTCATGTTCTGCAGTTTTCAAATCAAATCAAATCAGTTTATTTTTATAATGCCCAAAATCACAACAACAGTTGCCTCGATGGGCCACAGGTAAAGCAGTTCAGATAACTGTCCCAGAATGCCCCTGTCCTTTGACCCTCCTTCGCGGCGAGGAAAAACTACAAAAAACCCCACGGGAAAAAGTAGAAACCTCGGGGAAACGGCTCATTCAAACAGTTTTGAATGATTCCGTTTCTATTATTAGGCGTTTCAGGTCAATATTGCAGTTTATAACGAAGAAACAGTCAAATATTGTCACTAATTACCTTAAAAATGTCTTCTTTAAACAGTTGTGGATGTGGACAATCGATGTGTAACGATAAAATTGTATTAATATGATATTTATTGTCATATTCTGTGATGGTAGAAGCCTTTTTGTAGCGAGGAATCATGGTCTAGGTGGTTTTATTATGTCACTGCGGTCTAAAGAGTGTTTAAACGAAGACTACGGAAACCTCAGAGGGTCAAAACTAACTGAGAAGTCCAGAACTCCAAACAGTGCGGAGTCAAACGGCCTTATAGGGATAAAAGTGCAGCTGAGAAAAGTACAGTAAGCAGTGGGTACACAATGTTTATCGGAGATTTTAAAGCAAATGGGCACCAATCTACACAAATACAAGAAAATATGAAAGGAGCACGTCGACCCGTTTACAAGAGTCTACAGCCACCGAGAAACTAAAAGTGTACAGACAAACGCAGAGTCGATGGGCTTCGTGCACAATGGTGAATGGTTAGCTCAGCGTCACCACTTCCTGTCCAACTCTATCTCAATGGAGTTTTTGTCAAGTCACGCAAATATTAATAAATACTGACAGATCATGTACTGGACGCTATGATAAATATTAAAATAACAAGACAAACTGATATTAGTCTTTTACTTTAAATTTTGATTGATTTTTTATTTTATATTTTAGTAAAACTTGGCATTAGCTTTGAGACATAGTGACATGGATGTATTAAATGAACTGGATAAGCCACGCCCCCTCTGTCTGTGTCCCAGATTGATTAGTGGTCGTGTGAGGTACTGCAGCCTCTTGGAACCAGCCTTTTTCTAAAATGTCACATTATAATCACAGACAGGACTGAATTATTATCAGTATTTAAATAAAATAGAAGGAAATGTTCTTTTCTACCGTTTCTAAAATCACACAAATTACCGTTTTTATATGAAGTGACGTCACACAAACATGTGTGAGTCACATGAACGAGCGTCGGACGATACAAACAGAAGCTCGTGGAAAAGGCTCGACTAGAGACACCTGTAAGTTGTATTTTATTTCATTTCAGACGCTTCACGTGTGTCTAACATGAAGAACACAATTACAATCACACAAGCTAACGCTAACACAAAGACCTGCAGCTGCTGGTCGTTCACGTCGCTCAAAGCATCATGGGGGATTGTGGTCACGTGGGGCCCTAAAGCAAAGATGGCCGCCTCCGTATCAGGAAGTAAAGCAAAGATGGCCGCCTCCGTATCAGGAAGTAAAGCAAAGATGGCCGCCTCCGTATCAGGAAGTAAAACAAAGATGGCCGCCTCCGTATCAGGAAGTAAAACAAAGATGGCAGCCTCCGTATCAGGAAGTAAAACAAAGATGGCAGCCTCCGTATCAGGAAGTAAAACAAAGATGGCCGCCTCCGTATCAGGAAGTAAAACAAAGATGGCCGCCTCCGTATCAGGAAGTAAAACAAAGATGGCCGCCTCCGTATCAGGAAGTAAAACAAAGATGGCCGCCTCCGTATCAGGAAGTAAAACAAAGATGTCCGCCTCCGTATCAGGAAGTAAATGCGGAAGTAAGAAACTTTTTTGGGGTCATGCACCAATGAGCTCACTCCATAGGGATAAACAGGGCGGCCATTTTGGATTCATCTTCCATGTTTTATTATAGTTCTATGCATAGTGAGCTATCTAGCATGCTACTATGCACAGACCCTATTAGCATATAATTTGTGCTCATGAAGTATTAATCTAAATTTTGTAATTTTGATGAGGGATCCTTTAAAATATAGTTAGATGGTAGGATTACTGGGCTTTTTAGTCGAGTAGAACTTATTTTCTGTTGAGCTCGTCTGCTCCGTGTGAACTAATACAACAGAAACAAGACGGCAGCGCGTACGGCAACTTCAGGAATAAAGTGAATTGACATCACTATTATCAAATTAGGAATTGCAAAAATGAACAAAAAACAATGTCCTGATCATTGTTAAATCTCAGTGCCTCTCAATGATCACAACAATCCAAAACGTGACGCTGTGCCGTTAAAGGGGGCGGCTCCAGAGCTCCACCCGGTGAGTGCAGTGGGCGGCGGCGGAGGCTCCTATCAGTTACCACCAGCGCTCTGCCACGCACCCCTCCCCCGCTTTATGCTAATTCTGATCCGAACATGAGCAGGCCACCGAGTCCCTGGGGGAGCGCCGGGTCGGATCCTCTCCTCCACCGCCCCCCTCACCCTCCATCCATCTCTCCATCCCTCCCTCCATCCCTCTCTCCATCCCTCTCTCCATCCCTCTCTCCATCCATCTCTCCATCCCTCCCTCCATCCCTCTCTCCCTCCCTCCATCCCTCTCTCCATCCATCTCTCCATCCCTCTCTCCATCCCTCTCTCCATCCCTCCCTCCATCCCTCTCTCCATCCCTCTCTCCATCCCTCTCTCCATCCCTCTCTCCATCCCTCTCTCCATCCCTCCCTCCATCCCTCCCTCCATCCCTCCCTCCATCCCTCTCTCCATCCCTCTCTCCATCCCTCCCTCCCTCTCTCCATCCCTCCCTCCATCCCTCCCTCCATCCCTCTCTCTCCATCCTCTCTCTCCATCCTCTCTCTCCATCCCTCCCTCCATCCCTCCCTCCATCCCTCTAGCCCTCCATCCCTCTATCCCTCCCTCCATCCCTCCCTCCATCCCTCCCTCCATCCCTCTCTCCATCCCTCTCTCCATCCCTCCCTACATCCCTCCCTCCATCTCTCTCCCTCCATCCCTCCCTCCATCCCTCTCTCCATCCCTCTCTCCATCCCTCCCTCCATCCCTCTCTCCATCCCTCCCTCCATCCCTCTCTCCATCCCTCCCTCCATCCCTCTCTCCATCCCTCCCTCCATCCCTCCCTCCATCCCTCTCTCCATCCCTCCCTCCATCCCTCTCTCCATCCCTCTCTCCATCCCTCCCTCCATCCTCACCTACTTTTTCAAAACACATTCAGTGACTAGGGCTGGATGATAAGGAAACACATTATATAATTACTCTTTAATGTTATATTTTTGCGACCAGGGCTGCAATGATTAATCAAATAATCGTAATAATCAACAATAAAGAGAGTTGTAGTCGTATTTTGGTGATTGTAATTGTTATCTGGACAATACGGACTGTAAAACACGTACTTTTTATAACAAAGGCCGAGACATTATTAATAATGAATGTCAGAAATAAAATAAACAATTTCTGATGTTCATGGAGAATACGCTTTAGTTGTAAATATTCTTCATCTAGTAGCTTTCAGTCACATCATATTTCAACCTTTATTTGGTTAAAAAGTTGTTTTTTTAAAGGTGCAATAGAATTATTTGTTTGACTAGGCGACTAATTGGAAAAAAACAATCGCTGACTACTAAAATAATCTTTTGTTTGCAACATTCTAGTACTTTTTGTTGGTTTAATGGGTTAAAATTTGAGTTCCAAAGCATTATTTATTGGTCAAATTGTGTCAGAATCCAAACTTACAGAGTGAACAAGAAGATGGACTACGAAGATTATGAATTTCTTGGAGAAAAAACAAACCAAAACATGGGTTTCAGGGCGATGAAAAATTAGGAATGGTGACATGGCAGAAACAATTCAAAAGGTAAAAAGTCCTCAAAATGGCGTCCATATTAACAAAAAGTAATAGACGGATAGGAACCATGGATGTATTAAATGAACTGGATAAGCCACGCCCCCCCGTCTGTGGTCACAGATTGATTAGTGGTCGTGTGAGGTACTGCAGCCTCTTGGAACCAGCCTTTTTCTAAAATGTCACATTATAATCACAGACAGGACTGAATTATTATCAGTATTTAAATAAAATAGAAGGAAATGTTCTTTTCTACCGTTTCTAAAATCACAGAAATTACCGTTTTTATATGAAGTGACGTCACACAAACATGTGCGAGTCACATGAACGAGCGTCGGACGATACAAACAGAAGCTCGTGGAAAAGGCTCGACTAGAGACACCTGTAAGTTGTATTTTATTTCATTTCAGACGCTTCACGTGTGTCTAACATGAAGAACACAATTACAATCACACAAGCTAACGCTAACACAAAGACCTGCAGCTGCTGGTCGTTCACGTCGCTCAAAGCATCATGGGGGATTGTGGTCACGTGGCGCCCTAAAGCAAAGATGGCCGCCTCCGTATCAGGAAGTAAAGCAAAGATGGCCGCCTCCGTATCAGGAAGTAAAACAAAGATGGCCGCCTCCGTATCAGGAAGTAAAACAAAGATGGCCGCCTCCGTATCAGGAAGTAAAACAAAGATGGCCGCCTCCGTATCAGGAAGTAAAACAAAGATGGCCGCCTCCGTATCAGGAAGTAAATGCGGAAGTAAGACATTTTTTTGGGGTCATGCGCCAATGAGCTCACTCCACAGGGATAAACAGGGCGGCCATTTTGGATTCATCTTCCAGGTTTTATTATAGTTCTACGATATGAAC
The DNA here is from genome assembly GCA_019453435.1 of Rhinogobius similis. Taxonomy (NCBI): domain Eukaryota; kingdom Metazoa; phylum Chordata; class Actinopteri; order Gobiiformes; family Gobiidae; genus Rhinogobius; species Rhinogobius similis. The sequence continues at coordinate 5,750,310 of CM033620.1, read as the reverse complement.
CCATAAACACAGATTTCACAAAATTACAAAAAAACCTACTGATACATCCATTACAATTCCACAGCCAGAACCGCTGTACTTTTCCTCAGTCTCACCCCCTCTCCTACCCCGGCCCGCCCCCCCTCCCCCCTCCTCCCGCAGTGGGGTGTCAGCGGCTCGTGCAAGAAGCTGTTGCCATGGAGACGGGTCCTATCAGCGCTCCGTCCCCCGGCATCCCCCTCGACGCGAGCGCACAGTACGAGGACGGAGAAGGATATGCAGAACACGGCAAGTTAATAACGGGCACCTAAGAGGGAAAACGAGAGCGCGGTCTGTCCCTTCAGTGGAACGAGAGAATGACGTCCAATTTATTCAGAAACTTGCTTTGTAATCTTGGAATATTTCCGCACTTTTATGGTTAATTGTACAGTTTATTTATCATTGTGCGATACTTGAATCTCAACCTAAACATTTACTAGTTTAAGCACATTATTAGTCTATTTTATTAGTCTATTTTATTAGTCTATTTTATTAGTCTATTTTATTCTTAATTCTTAATCTTATGCATGCCTTTTTATATATTTTTTATATTTTATTCATTGCTTTATGTTGCACCTTACGCCGAAGCAAGTTCCTATGTTTGTGAATTTCACTGACAATGGCAATAAACGGTTTTCTGATTCTGACATTACGATAGATCACAAACACATCTGATTATTCTACAATATTTTTAAGACACAAGCTCAGCCTCTCAAATAAATGCTATGTATTTTTATTTTAGCTTGATTGTTCACTATTCATAATTCAAAAATAATGTCTGGAAAACAATTCTCTCTCAGCACCAGCCCTTTTAGTTTGACAAAAAAACGATCGGATTTGGTGTCTGACGCCCTCTGCTGGCAATAATCTATTCTCCTTATTCCTGAAGTTGCCGTACGCGCCGCCGTCTTGTTTCCGTTGTATTAGTTCACACGGAGCAGACGAGCTCAACAGAAAATAAGTTCTACTCGACTAAAAAGACGTTTTCAGACTGACCAGGAAATCGTTGTGTTGTGACTTGTTGTTGCTCGTGTTCATTAAACATTTTACACAAATCAATCTACTTTATGTAACATTTTAGTGTCAGACTTTTCGTGTTTTTGTCACTTACTGTCACCTGTTTGTCACTTATTGTCACATTTTCGTCACCTTTTCCCCACATTTTTGTCTCTTTCTTCAGTTTTTTGTCAAGTTTTTGTCACTTTTACTCACATTTTTTTCACTTGTTGCGTTTTCGTCACTTATTGCCGCATTTTTGTCACTTTATTCCGTTTTTTTCCACGTTTTTGTCACTTTTTCTCACTTTTAGTTGCGTTCTTGTCACGTTTTTGTCACTTATTGTCGTGCATTTGTCACTTTCTTCCGTTTTTTTGTCACGTTTTTGTCACTTTTACTCACATTTTTGCCACTCATTTAGTCACGTTTTCGTCACTTATTGCCGCATTTTTGCCACTTTATTCTGTTTTTTTCCACGTTTTTGTCATTTTAATCACATTTTTGTCACATTTTTGTCACATTTTTGTCTACACGACTAAAAAGACGTTTTCAGGACATCGTTGTGTTGTGACTTGTTGTTGCTCGTGTTCATTAAACATTTTACACAAATCAATCTACTTTATGTAACATTTTAGCGTCAGACTTTTCCCTCGTTCATCATTAGCTTTAACAGAGTTCTCGTCAAACGGAAGTGCGTTTACAACAAAAGTGCAAAAACCGGCAAAAGTGGGCGGGGCAGAATAAGGTCAATAGAAATGGGGGGAAAAAAGACAACAACTGCATGGCTATTGTACACTTTGAGCTAACAGATAAGCAGCTCAGTTATGTAATGTTGACAAAAGCCACGTTTGGACTGGCCCTTCTCCTCCAGACTGTTTCTCGCTTTAGCATAACTCTTTTAACGGCGTCCATTAAATGTCCATATTCTGGGCGTGACTCCAGGTCCAGGGGCTAAATCTACTTTGTTCCTGAATTATACTTGAGATTGACCTTTTACACATTTAGTCATTCCGAGTTGTAGCGTTGAGACGAGGTTAAAGCTAGAGTAAACGAGAAACTACTTTCACTTCTTTGCCCCTTTAACGCCACATTTTAACGTCTCTTTATGAAACGCGTTAGGTTTGGATAATGTTAGACGCAATGTGCACTGGAACAGTAATTTCTCCCATCGAGTGCCGTGCGTCTATAAACAGGAAACAGCTGATGCAAATGCGCGCTAGCTTTGTTTCGCTAAGTCTTACATCAAGCTAACACCACTGGAAATACAGCCGTTTAAGATCATGTCAGCGTTTGGCGTGGAATTATTATTTTCTGTTTACATCTGCTTTTTTGTCGTCTTGTTTTCTCCAGGTTCTGCGTTTTCTCTCGTTCGATCGTCTTGATTTAAGCGTTCCGTGAGCCAAAGCGAGCTCATAGGGTCCGCTTTGGATCGCTTTAATTGGCCGGTACGGTTCGTTCACGGCAGAGAGACACTTTCGGACCGGACCGTACCAAAACGAACCGGTGGAAACGTGGCCTGAGCGTGGAAGCCTCCAACTCAGCAGTTCTCTCAACAAGCTTCTAGTATTTATTATTCCTCGTTAAACAATATCGCCAACACAGCTAAACCCCGACTTATAACATAAAGCACAAAATAATAAATGAAAGAAACAATCGCTCGGCTTGCCTCGTTGCCACTCCCCTCTCATAACCCAAAGTGTCGATCCCTCCTTCGCCGGAAAACACAACGCTGATGAATAATCTATTAGTGAACACTGCGTCGAATCCGATTGGCTGCTGGTTACAGTCTGTGGTAGAAGGTCCATCCATACTGAAACTCATTGATCCCGGGTCTCCATTTCTCCGCCTCTCTCCTCTCAGCCACAGCACCTGGGCCGATCGATAGTGCTCAACACATTATTGACCAGCGCTGATGCCTCCGGGGGCCGGGACGTAAACAGTGGACTGACAGAGTGTGGCTGAACTGCTGGAGAAATGCCTCGGCTCATCTGCATTCCGGCCGCCTCTCCAGCTACTGCACCTCCACGTCGTCTCCTTGACCCGAAGCACGTGAAACGGGGAGGAAAGTGCCTCGCAGTGGTGTTCTGGCTAATTTATGAGCCCAGACCAAATGGTTGGGTTTTCCGTAGCGTTGCAAGAACTGCTACACTACACTAGGGCTGTACTCAAACTATGGATACGGCAGAATGTTCGGTGTGGAGACGGTGCACTGGGACACTTTTAAATGAAGTTCAGTTGAATCTGCTGGGCTGAAAAGGTGACTCATACAGGTACATTCTTATAAGGGCATTGTGAAAAAGAAATTCCAGGACATTTTGTTATTCTAGTACAAAATCAGTCTTTTAACACTGGTTTTAAGGGTTATCCATGAATCAGGACGTCATACCAAGCTCAGAGTATTGGATAGTAAGGTAGATAGATGTAAAAGAGGCCGACACAGTCTCTACATTTAAGACCAGCTCAAAACGTTCCTCTTTGAAATAGCTTATGGTCAGGCCAGTTAGGAACAGAAATAAAAACCTACAGTTTTAGCTCCGCTGCCCTTGGAGCGACTCTGCTGGAGAAGTATGGAGCTGAACACTGTCCTCTGGTTCTTCTACTTTACCATCAACAATATTTAATATTACTTCAACTGTAGTCTGTTCATTGCTGTTCACATGTTTCTCTCTCTGTTTCAGACACTGCGGCGGCTGCTCCAGTGACGACCCCCCCACCCCCATCTGTCTGGAGGATCGATCTCTACACTGGAGGATCTATGCTCCACCCACCTGGAGGAACTCCCTCAACCCTGGATTAGCCACACCTCGTCTGCCTGGACGAACTCCATCTACTTTAGATGAACTGTTCCTCATCTCCTCCTGGAGGATCTCTCTACACTGGTGGACTGCTCCTCGTCCTCCTGGAGGAACTCTTTAAAGCCACCTCCCTCTTGAGTGGTTCTGGTTCAGTCCAAGTGGATGTCAGTCCTAGTTCATCTGCAGCCTGTCCGTCCGTGGGAGTAGGATCTCTCCTTCACTGTGGTTCTCCTGAGGTTTATACTTTGTCCCGTGGGGTTTTTTGTAGTTTTTCCTGAAGGAGGGTCAAAGGACAGGGGCATTCTGGGACAGTTATCTGAACTGCTTTTACCTGTGGCCCATCGAGGCAACTGTTGTTGTGATTTTGGGCATTATAAAAATAAATTGATTTGATTTGATTTGAGATAGGGCTGCAAGATTCATACAGCCACATGTTTAACAAAGTCCCTCTTCCATTTCCATTTCCTCGCTGTCTGAACTTGTGACAAACTGGGGATGACACTTACGAGACTGGGGACAATGTCAGAGCTAAATATCGAGGATTCGTTCTCTATATCAAACAAAACAGCAATATAAACTGAATAATATCGGCTGAACAACATTAGCACCGATACATCATAAAATAAAAGTAATAAATAAAAGTAATTCTGATTCTGATTCTGATCACTCATCCCTGAGCGTTCCCCTTTCTATCTCGTCCTCACAAGCGTCCGTGGAAGACCCATCACCTGTTCTCTATCTGCACTGGCTGTCACTTTGCCCTCACACCTTCCTCCTTCCCACCAACTCATGGTCAAAGATGGCCTATCCAAAAATACACAAAACCACACAGGGTCTCACACACACACACACACACACACACACACACACACACACACACACACACACACACACACACACCACTAAATCCCGGTTTATCTGCGGACCAGTGCGAGGATTAGCGGATTAGAAGTCTATTCCATTATCTCCAACACTATACGGCTCGCAGACACAATGTACCTCTGTCTTGGCGAGAGGAGACCGGGCAACGACGACAACAAAAATGTTCACACTTTAGTTTTACAATTATTGTGAGTGTTGAGAAAAAGAAAATAAAATCAGGAATCAAACGCAGGCTTCGGAGTCGAGCAGACTTCCTGGCGATGGTTGTCGTCTCGGTTTATTTATAGCGCAGTCTGGTCACTTCTGGTAAAAATGGACGTGAATGGTAAAGAGGTCGTTAGTTCCGCTTTCTTGCAGCTAATTGTACGCGTCGACGTATAAACGAGTGAGTTTTAGTCGTGTGAAAACTATGAAAATGTGAGAACTGAACGTTTTCAGACATAAATGCAGCAAAATGTGTCAGTGAGTTATGTCTGTGCTGTTTGTCAAGGCGTATTAATCCAGGAAAAACACTGCAAAAAGTGCTTTACTAGAAACAAGAAAAAAAACCTTAAAACTGGACTAAAATTGCTTGTTTTAAGCAAAAAAATCTGCCAATGGGGTAAGCAAAAATTTCTTGCTTAGAAAACTTGTTTTAAGATTTTTTTTCTGGTGATCAAGAAAAAATAAGTCAAAAAACAAGAAAAAATGTCTCAATTGAAGCCAGTTGCTCCTGTAAATGGTTTGATTTAAGCCAAATGTTCTGAATGAACAGATTCAAGGAAATTATACTCAAAAAAAGAATAAATCAGTAAAGATTTGTTTGTAAGTTGCTCAATTTAAGAATATTTTTCTCATTTTAAGACTAGATGTTGGAAAAATATCCTTAAAATTGTAAAATGTAAGCAATAATTTCTTATTGATATCACATTTCAAGGACATTTTGCTTGATATAAGTAAAATTATCTAATTTATTCCCATGAATTACAGCTTTTTTCTTGATAATGATATCAAGACATGTTTGTATTCTTACTTTTTCTCAAATTAAGAAAAATACTCTTAGTCTACAGTTAAATAAGATTCAAATTATCCTTTGTATCTTGTTACAAGCAAAAATATAACAGATTTGAGCAAATATATCTTAATAACAATTAAGACTTTTTTACTTTCTTAAAATCCACTTTTTGTAGTGCAAAATTTCAAAGTAATTCTGATTCTGAAATACTTTTTATTTACTCGTCCCAAAGTTTCAGCACTCGTACTTAGAGTTGCCAGGAGAGAAACTTTTGACTTTTCACAACAGAAAAAACTATTTATAACAGAATATTCATCTTAAAGGGCCTATGACAGGTTTAAAGGGCCTATGACAGGTTGTACTGCTCATTTGACAAAAATGCAGTTAAGATAAATATATTTCAAATTTTCTTAAAATACTTACAATAAATACAAATTTTATACAGATTGGCAGTTTTTTTGTTTTACTTCCTGGTTGTAAATGATGACATCACACTAGGAAATTACCATAGCAACCACACTGTACACTGGGCCAAAACTCAGTCAATGTCACAGATTTTTTTATTTTACAAATACAAATACACGCAGATGCCTTTATTCTGTTGAATCAATGTTTAAAGGAGCAAAAAAAGTAGTTTCTTTTGTGTAAATTATGCATAACCTTTGTCTCCCCAGTGTGATGTCATCAGTTTGTTTACTTCCTGTAATTTTCAACATATTTTTCAACTTTTCTCCACAAATGGCGGCTTGATTGGTGTAAAACTAAAATGTATGTGTACAACTGGTATTAATGCACCAAATAAAGTCAAAATTAGAAAATCATGAAAACCTGTCATAGGCCCTTTAAGTAGTTTTGCCTCGTAGAAACTTTTTACTTAGGATTAGAATAAACTTGTTTCCAAATTGCTCCAAAATGCGCTTCTTTTTACTTTCGGCAAAATTATTTTCCACTGAAATCAGATTTTAGTTTCTCATTTCAAGTGCAACTTTGCTTGAAACCACAAAAGATGGATATTACATGAACTCAATTTAGAACCAATAAACTCAAGTTAAGTCAGAACTACGCAAGTTAAAGATGGATGGATGGATGGATGGATGGATGGATGTATTCCGGCTTTAGTAACAACACTGCAATGTAAATATACCGAGGAATCGCACGGTAAATGACTTTGTTTGCTCTTAAAGGGCCCATGACAGGTTGGACGACTCATTTAACTAAAATGCAGTTAAGATAAATATATTTCAATTTCTGCAAGAATCTTTACACATTTTACCCCAGTTTAGCTATTTTTTAGGGTTTTAATTTTACTTCCTGGTTGTAAAGTATGACATCACACTAGGAAATTACCATAGCAACCACACTGTACACTGTAAAACTCATCTAATGTCACAGATTTTGTTCATTTGACAAAGAGAAACAAATGTGACACTTTTATTTTGTTGAATCGATGTTTAAAGGGTCAAAAAAGTAGTTTATTTTGTGTAAATGATGCATAACCTTTGTCTCCCCAGTGTGATGTCATCAGTGTGTTTACTTCCTGTAATTTTCAACAGATTTTTCGACTTTTCTCCACAAATAGTGACCTGATTGGTGTAAAACTATCATTTATATTTACAAGAGGTGTTAATACACTGAATAAAGTCAAAATTAGAAAATGATAAAAACCTGTCATAGGCCCTTTAAGTGAGTTCTGGTTTACTTACATAGTCATGGAAGGCTTTGGCCTCGCTGGAGTGCTCGCACGTTTCTCTTCGGTCCGGCGCTGCGCAATACAAGTCCCAGAATACACTGCAATGGAAACAAAGAGGGAGGCGGGGTCAGAGGTCAGCCTGCAGAGCCATACAGGAAATCGAGTGGCGGCAATTCATAAGCCATTTCAGCCTCTCATATCTGCACAGTGCTCTTCTCCACTCGAGCGCCATCGTAAAGGACACTCCGGCCCTCTCACTCACACAGACCCTCACTCAGCATATGCACTTGTCGTTTATCATGTGTCCGCCGGGCCCTTCAACGTACACTTTCATTACAAGATAAGCACTTGGGTTATCAGGCAAACCAGTGCATGTGCAAAAAAAACAGTGCAAATGAGCGACGTTTAGATTCAGCAGCAGAGAAAAGCAGTAGTGGCACTGACAGAAACAGCAGGCGCACGTCCAGTAACAGTCACGTTTATTAAAGGCACTCTTTGAATCGTGAAAAACAGAACTAGTTTGTGTTCCTGTTTGTAATAAAAGGAGAATCTGTGTTGCTTCAGCACAGATCTACTGTAAAAGAGTGAGACCACAGCACTTTCTCTGCAACTATTTATAGTGTTTTATTCTATGAAAAGCAGGAAATGTGCCGTTAGCATGCTGTTTGTAGTTTTACCTGGGACGGCTCAGGAGGAGTCATAAAAAGTGAATATTTAGGACTGAGTTAGGAAAGTGATAGATACATGACAAGACCGATATAAAGAGTTAGTTCAGTTTTTTATGTTTCAAAACAGTTGAAATCAGGTACAGTGCCTTTAACTTGGTCGCTATTCTGATATATATATATAAATAAAACCTTAGTAATATAGACAAAGGGGTGATGCACTATCGATATTGTGGGCTGCTGAATCGTGACACTTTTTTTTTGGAATATTTTATAAAATTATTTTGTGTGAATTACTTTTACTACTACTACTACTACTACTACTACTACTTTTGAAAGAAAGAAACTTGCCTGATCCCATTCATTTGACATTTTACATAAAATATTGTGCATTTTTTGGATTGTTTTTAGCCTTTAAACGTGCTCAAGTACCTTTAATTTGCCATCTCATGTTTTGAAACAAACAAAATAATTACGTTTGTTGTCTGCAGTCTGGAAAGACACTTACTTGGTGCATCCAGTCAGTAGATGGCGCCAAGGGCTAGATATATTATTTCTTGAACCAAACGTGCTACTCCTGATTATCCAGCGAGTAGCAGCAGTGATTGTGTTTGAGGCAGAAGTGCTGAGAGTCTGGAGATGATTTAAGACTTAAAACAGCAGAAGATTCAAGTGACGTAGTTGATCCTCAAATACTTACAAGGAAGTACAGAAGGTGTTTTTGACGCTCGGAGGGCGAGGATTTTTAATGAACATTCCTCAAAACAGTGTGAACGCAGCTGAATGCTACTTCAGGTGTGTTTCTGATGACGGAACATTGTTAAAAAGCAGAATATGTGGCCTTTAAATGGGTTTAATTCAAAACAAGTTTGTGCAGGTTGTGGTTTAACAAAGAAATATTTGTCTTAAAATGTATTTGGCTCTTAAAAATAATATATCGCAGAATGTCTTGTGCACAAGATATTCTGCGATACATTATCATTGTTGCATGTAAAGCCATATTGTGATATTATTGCACTGTGATCATGAATCGTCTGTTGTATCAGATCATGAGGGACCCTGTGACTCTCTAGAACAGTGATTCTTAACCATAGGGCCGGGGCCCAAAGTAGGGCCGCGAGCACCTCCTTGAGGGCCGCACGATCACTAAAATACAATACATTAAATATGAGACTGGGCCTCGAGTTACTTTAGACACAAAAAGTCGGGCCTCAAGGTAAAAAAGGTTAAGAACCCCTGCTCTAGAACACATAGTAAGGACTATAAAAGTGAACTTAAACACCTGTGACAACAGAGGCATCAACCAACCTAAAGTCATAATATGGCATTTAATATGTAAACCAACAAGAAAAAACACTGAACTGTAAATTGGAATTGTCTGTACCAGTCATGATACAAATAGTTATCAAATCAAAAGCAAAAAGTGAATTTGCTAAAGTCTTAGCATTAGTGCTACAACTTAGACTAGAAGAAGACTTTATGAGCGCTGGTTTAAATGCTGAAGTGGCTAACTCGCACATGAGTAAGCAGCTTTGCAAATGCTATAGTAAACTGCCAAAACATGTTCTATGTGTAATCCATCCATTTTTAGATCAGTTACAAAATGCGTTGCAATTAAACACGAGCTCGTCAGCGCGGGAGACAAACCTTTAAACATCTGTCCAGAACTTTTCCTGTTTTTCTCGCCGTGTTGTAAAGCCCTGTTCTGGCTTAATTGTGGTATTTTTTAGCAGCAGCCCAAGACAAACTGCATTCAAACGGAAGTGCGTTTACAACAAAAGTGCAAAAGTGGGCGGGGCAGAATAAGGTGAATACCAGAAAGTGTTACCATAATGTGTAATTTATGGCTTAGCTGGCCTTTTCTCCATTGAATTGTCACTTTTCACAAGGGCTGCCAAAGAATCAAAATCAAAATAGAATAGAAATTGCAATTTGAAGAGACGCAAGTGACAAAAGCGACTTAAAGTGTCAAAAGCTTGACTGTAAGTGATAAAAAAGCAACTTAAAGAGACAAAATGCAACTAAAGGACACAAAAACTTAACTTAAAGTGACATAGACAAACGAACAGAGATATTTTTTTTCCATTTTCACTCAATGTCTGTTTAAAAAATCTAATCTGATGCACTGATGTTAATTCAACACATGTTTAAGAAGCCTATTCACCTTATTCCTGAAGTTGCCGTACGCGCCGCCGTCTTGTTTCCGTTGTATTAGTTCACACGGAGCAGACGAGCTCAACAGAAAATAAGTTCTACTCGACTAAAAAGACGTTTTCAGACTGACCAGGAAATCGTTGTGTTGTTGACTTGTTGTTGCTCGTGTTCATTAAACATTTTACACAAATCAATCTACTTTATGGAACATTTTAGCGTCAGACTTTTCCCTCGTTCGTCATTAGCTTTAACAGAGTTCTCGTCAAATGAAAGTGCGTTTACAACAAAAGTGGGCGGGGCAGAATAAGGTCTACACCAGTGATTCCCAGCCTTTTTTGTCTCGCGTACCCCCTTTGTCTCACACTCAGAGTACCTCTTAACTTGAGTTTTGGGCAAATAAATGAGTTTACTAGTCGAATATAGTCAATTATTACTATTATATTTTTTATTTTAATTATATGTATGATCCAAGATACTCCAAAATCTGCTAAATTTACAACTAATGACACTTTTTTACTCAAATAAAAGTATATTTCATCTTCATTTAAAACCTGAAACCATTCCATGTGCCCCCTGGTCATTTCTCAAGTACCCCTTGGGGTCCCCGTACCCCTGGTTGGGAAACACTGGTCTATAACAGTGGTTCCCAAAGTGGGGGTCGCGAGATGATTTCAAGATCTCATTTTAATTAATATGACATTGTATTTGCTCTGTTTTTTTATTTTAAACAGTATCTAGTAGTGAAATAGGGTCAAATAAGACAATAAACTGTTCAAATAACCGATATTAAACCTGAATTAACAGGTTTTGACACTTAAAATTATTGCTACTGTCATTTTCATTTGGCTTTGGGGGTCCCACGTCAATTGCGTGGCTAATTTGGGGGTCCCGGGCAGAAACGTTTGGGAACCCCTGGTATAAACTATGAAAAACTGAAGCGTCTTGTAACTGAGCGTCTCAAATCACAGATGCCCTGTCGGAGGTGACTCACCAGGTCCACACATCGCACACGTTTGGGGGGAGGGGGGTGAGAGTGGAGCGAAAGGTAACGACACAATGGATCTGGAATGCAAAGGGTTAATCTGCTGAGACTCCTGAACAAAGGGCCGAGCGCGGGGCGGGGGTCTGCAGGGGACAAAGGGGTGACGAGGCGGCGGGGGGGGGGTCAGGGTCCGAACCATCTGGGGCTATTGTGTGGGGGGCAGGGGTGAGGGCGGGAGGCGCTGGAGGAGGGGAGAGAGGGGAAGGGTCACAGCCCGGGACGAGGACCTACACCCGCTAATAATAATAATAATAATTAGAGCTGGGCGATACGGCAAAAAATTATGATCACGATTTCCTTGGGGCCAGATCATGATTTTGATTTTATCATGATTTATGTTCACTTTGTATTTTTCTGAGCTGCACCATTTACAAAAAATATCTAATTGTGATTTTTTTTTCTAACCAGTGCCATGGAGATTAGATTTGCGATTTAGCTTTGAATAATAGGATTCTGTTCACCATTTTGTTGCTTTTTAGTTTTTGTCAGTTGTGTTTGTCAGATTTAAACGCATCTTTGTTGTTTTTTGTCATGTTTTTGTCGCGCTTTGGTGCATTGAGTTGTGTTTCTTGTTCGTAGGCGAGTTTTTGTTGCTTTTGAGCGCATTTTTATCACTTTTGGTCGCGCTTTTTCTGCTTTTTATGTCAATTTAGTTGAATTATGCAGCCCTAGTCTATAAAGTCATCTGCTCAGAGACTACAGAGGCTAAACAACAGGAGAAAAGTGTGTTTGAACAGACAACTGCATTAAGGACACAAACAGTGAATCACGATACGACGATTTCATAAAAATAGCAGATTGTCACAGGAACCAGCTCAAGATTCGATTTTTATCACCATATCGCCCAGCCCTAATAATAATAATAATACATTTTATTATATATTATTATTATTATTTATGAGCGCCTTTCAAAACACCCAAGGACGCTGTACATGACAAGAAATAAAAACAACAGAACAAGAAATAAAAACAACAGAACAAGAAATAAAAACAACAGAACAAGAAATAAAAACAACAGAACAAGAAATAAAAACAACAGAACAAGAAATAAAAACAACGTCCGGCCTCCATCAGCTGGGACGACATGGAATATTTAGCAATAATAAGAATAATTGAATAAACTAATACGGTAGCCTTTATCATAGCTACACTTTAATTAGCCTTAAAGAAGCATGAACAGAGACTTAAAGGGCCCATGACAGGTTGGACGACTGATTTGAAAAAAATGCAGTTAAGATAAATATATTTCAAATTTTGTTAAAATACTTCACTAATTTTATCACGGTTTAGCAGTTTCTTAGTTTTTTTGTTTTACTTCCTGGTTGTAAATGATGACATCACACTGGGAAATTACCATAGCAACCATCCTGTACACGGGGCCAAAACTCAATCAATGTCACAGATTTTTTTTTATTTTACAACTAAAAATACATGTGAACGTCTTTATTTTGTTGAATCAATGTTTAAAGGATCCAAAAAAGTAGTTTATTTTGTGTAAATTCTGCATAACCTTTGTCTCCCCAGTGTGATGTCATCAGTTTGTTTACTTCCTGTGATTTCCAACATATTTTTCAACTTTTCTCCACAAATAGTGACCTGATTGGTGTAAAACTGGTATTAATGCACCAAATAAAGTCCAAATTAGAAAATCCTGAAAATCTGTCATACGCACCTTAAAGGGCCTCTGACGGGTTGAATTACTCATTTAACTAATATCCAGTTAAGATAAATATATTTCAATTTCTACTAAAATCTTTACACATTTTACTGCAGTTTAGCGATTCTTTTAGGTTTTTTGTTTTACTTCCTGGTTGTAAAGTATGACATCACACTAGGAAATCACCATAGCAACCACACTGTAAACTGGGCCAAAACTCATCTAATGTCACAGATTTTGTTTGTTGTTTGATGTTCTTAAAGTGCGTACGACAGGTTTTTATGATTTTCTAATTTTGACTTTATTCAGTGTATTAATACTTGTTGTAAATATATATAATAGTTACACACCAATCAGGTCGCTGTTTGTGGAGAAAAGTTGAAAAATATGTTGAAAATTACAGGAAGTAAACAAACTGATGACATCACACTGGGGAGACAAACTTTATACACGATTTACATAAAATAAACTACTTTTCTGACCATTTAAACATCAATTCAACTAAAGAAATAAGTTCTAATACATTTTCATTTGTCAGGTAAAAGAATTGATGACATTAGATGAGTTTTAGCCCAGTTTACAGTGTGGTTGCTATGGTGATTTCCTAGTGTGATGTCATTATTTACAACCAGGAAGTGAAATTAAAACGTATAAAACTGCTAAACCGGGATAACATTTGTAAAGAATTTTAGCAAAACTTGAAATATATTTATCTTAACTGTATTTTAGGTAAATGAGTGTCCGACCTGTCATGGGCCCTTTAAAAGTTTTGAAATCTCTGATCTAGTCGGGCTCTGGCTGTTGGGCGTGCTGTGCAGACGAAAACATGAGCCAGGACCACACCTTCGCAGTAACACATGCTAACAATTGAGAGGAATCGCAAATACTCCTTGAATAGTTATCCGTCAGCTATTCTGCTCCACAAAACATAAAAAGAGAGTCACGTTGAACCGTCTGTAGCCGACATTTCCGGAAATAATTATTGTTTATTGTGGAATTTAGCTTATTAGCATTTAGCATTACACAAAAGCCAGTATTAGCCGGAGTGCAACACTAGTCAAGCATAACGCAAACCCAAAGCATTTTAATCAAAGCCAGACGCACAGTTTATGCTAATGTGGCGCTGGCTAACGCTAACGCTAACATGCTGTGTTCTCTTGGCCTCTGTAAACAGCGCTGGAGGAGCTCTGCTTATCTTGAGGTTTCCACTGACACTCTTGTGGTGTGTTATGACTAATCTGATCCACTCGGCTAAACGCTAAAACCCTGACCATCACAACAACAATATTTAGTGTGGACTATTGTGACACACCGTCGCTACTGCTCCAGAAACCCTGTCGTAGGATCATGGAACAGTGGGTTAAACTATTTAGAACTTTAGACAAGTCCAGCCTCACAGTCAGGATGGATGGTTTTCAATTTTTTGTGAAATGTAACACCAGTATTGGAAGTAAATGCGTTTATTTTTCACTTTTTTTTGCGTGAAATGTTACGCAGTGGGGTTTTAGTAGGAACATGTTTACTTTAGGAAACCTTTTGTTGTTTGGAGTTAAAGGGCATGTGACAGGTTTTTATGATTTTCTAGTTTTGACTTTATTTGGTGGAATAAAACCAGTTGTGAATATAAATGATAGTTTTACACCAATCAAGAGTCTGTTTGTGAAGAAAAGTTGAAAAATATGTTGAAATTTACAGGAAGTAGAGCAGAATTCCAAAACATGACGACATCACACTAGGGAGACACACCAGGGACAATTTACAACCAACAAACACATTTTTCTGATCCTTTAAACATTAATTCATCAAAAAGTGTTTCAATATGTTTTTTTTTGTCAAATAATAATTTCTGTGACATTAGAGGAGTTTTCACCCAGTGTACAACATGGTTTCTAGGCAACAGTTACAGAATTCCCCAGTGTGATGTCATGATTTACAACCAGGAAGTAAAAATGTAAACCTAAAAAACTGCTAAACTGGGATAAAACTAGCTTTGTTTTTAGCTGAATCTTGATATAATTATCTTAACTGTGTTTTAGTAAAATGAGTGCTTCAACCTGTCATAGGCCCTTTAAGTACATAAGATGCCACTGGCACTATTGCTACTACTTCCTTTCTCATACTTCTGCTACTGGTACTACTACTGCAACTTCTGATGCTATTACCACTGTTATTTTTACTAGTACAGCTACAACTACTGCTATACTGCTACCACTACTACAGCTTACGGTAGGCATGTCCAAACTCAGGCCCGGGGGCCAAATGCGGCCCTCAGACCAATTTTTCTTGGCCCTTAGTCTTCCTGGTGAACTGGCCCACATTGTCCTGATAAGTACTATTTACAGCACATTTCAGATTTTCTACAATTCCAACCTAAATAACTAACATTTTGGTGCCACACAGACCTGATATTAAGGCACTGAGACTGAATGTAGATGTGGTGGAGCTTAAAACATCAGATAAATGCAGCTTTTTTAATGTTTCACGATTGATTTGTGGCCCTCCGCTTGGTCTATATTTCAATATGTGGCCCTCGATGGGAAAAGTTTGGACAGCCCTGGTTTACGGTTACTACCACTGCTACTTTGTGATGCTACAGCTGCTGCCGCTACTCCTGAAACTCCTGCTACTGCTACTACTATCACTATTGCTACTACTACTGGTACTTGTGAAGCTACTGCTACTACTACTTTGTGATGCTACAGCTGCTGCTGCAACTCCTGCTACTACTGCTACGTATACTGCTACTACTACTGTTACTACGGCTGCTACTCCTGCTACTTCTGATGCTACTACCACTATTATTTCTTATGCTACTGCTACTTGTGGTGCAACTGCTACTGCTGCTACCACTACTTCTTCTACTACTACTGCTACTACTACTGCTACTGCTGCTACCACTACTTCTGCTACTACTACTACTACTACTACTACTACAGCAGCCGCTAGCAGCAACTGCAGCAGCTGCAGCAGCAAAGCTGCAGCAGCAGCAGCAGCAGCAGCTGGCAACGGTTGCTGCTGCTGCAGCAGCAGCAGCAGCAGCAGCTAGCGGCAGCGGCAGCGGCGGCGCGGCGACAGCGCAGCGGCAGCGGCAACAGCGGCGGCACAGCGGCAGCAACAGCGGCGCGCTGTTCTTGCTGCTGGTCGTTTGGCTGCTGCTGCCCAGCTGCAGCGGCAACCTGGCGGCGGCGGCAGCAGCGGCAGCAGCTGCTGCCAGCAGCTAGCGGCCAGCAACGCTGCTCTACTGCTACTGCTGCTATTTGTTCTGCTGCTAGTGTTTGCTGCCAACTGCTGCTGCTAGCTTGGCGGCAGCCACAGCTGTTCTGCTACTTTTGTTCTGTTCTGCTTAACTGCTAAGAATCAGGGTTTAAACAGGCCAATATGTTTTGGCTACTCTGCCAACTTCGGATGAGATTCCAGTCCGACGTTTTAATCAGAATGTGTTTATAGTCAGACCAGGTCCTGCGTGTAAACTGTCAGTCTCCTGCCACCCATAACTCCAGCCTTCAGTGCTCCGAGGGAAAAGTAGAATAAATGTTTAGACCAAGTAGATACTCACCACCACCATGAATGGAGGAATCCGGGTGGCTCTCCTAATGTGATGTTCTTCTCCCATCGAATCTGCAAAAACGACACGCAAAAGACGGTGAGCAGCATGAAATGAAACGGAAATGGGTAAAGCAGATTTAAATACTTCAAGTTTATGTTTTACCGTTTAATTTAACTTAAAGGGCCTATGACAGGTTGAATACACATTTAACTAAAATGCAGTTAAGATAAATATATTCAAATTTCTACTAATATCTTTACAAATTTAACTCCAGTTTAGCTGTTTTTTAGGTTTTAAATTTTACTTCCTGGTTGCAAAGTATGACATCACACTAGGAAATTACCATAGCAACCACACTGTACACTGGGCCAAAACTCATCTAATGTCACAGATTTTGTTCATTTGACAAAGAAAAACACATGTGACACCTTTATTTTGTTGAATCAAAGTTTAAAGGGTCAAAAAAGTTGTTTATTTTGTGTAAATTATGCATAACCTCCCAGTGTGATGTCATCAGTTTGTTTACTTCCTGTAATTGTCAACAGATTTTTCAACTTTTCTCCACAAACGGCTGCTTGATTGGTGTATAACTAAAACGTATATGTACAACTGGTATTAATGCACCAAATAAAGTGAAAATTAGAAAATCCTGAAAACCTGTCATACGCACTTTAAACGTGTATTTCAACCTGTCATAGGCCCTTTAACATCTTTAGTCTTGCTATCTCTTGTAATATAACTTGAAATTTAAAATGCCGGTAGAGGGCACATTGAAAAGTAAAGATGTTTTCTTCCCTCCAGCAAAATAAAGTCAGTGGAAAATAAAAGTCTGACTTGAAAAACACAAAGGAGCCTCGTGTACAATAGGCCAGTGCGGGGCAAGTGTTTGGGCTCTGGAGAGACAAACTAAATATGCAGAGAGCGGGCGTATGACGACACCAGTTGTTGTTCGCACCTGGCCAAAGCAGGCCGGACAGCGAGCATTATCTCGTGTGGCTTTATCGGATTTCCATGAAAGATTGATGTAACAGCGCGCGCTCTGTAATCATGTTAACCGTGTTTGGACTCGGCTGTACGTCCGACGGCGCGGAGGTTGTGGGAGATGCCCCTTTGGTTCGATTTTCAAAAAAAATATGACAGCAACTAATCTTCTTACGCAGAGATAATTGGTTATGTTTGAAAAGTTGGCCAAGATAAGATATTCCGCGTTGAGTAAATTGGATTACGGTAAATTGGTTTGAGAGTAAAGGAGCCAATTGAACAGGAACTACTTTAAAAGACAACATGTTATGCAGAAGCCGGTCCATTGACTTCCTGTTCAAGACTGCAGAACTGATTGGTCTCAAATTATCGCCGTAGAAAAGTTTCATTTTGTAAATATAACACATTTCTAAACGTAACAACAAGGAACATAAACTGACGCAAAAAATGTTTCTGATTCTTTAAAGGGCCCATGACAGGTTTAAAGGGCCCATGACAGGTTGAAATACACATTTAACTAAAATGCAGTTAAGATAAATATATTCAAATTTCTACTAAAATCTTTACAAATTTTACCCCAGTTTAGCTGTTTTTTAGGTTTTAAATTTTACTTCCTGGTTGTAAAGTATGACATCACACTAGGAAATCACCATAGCAACCACACTGTACACTGGGCCAAAACTCATCTAATGTCACAGATTTTGTTCATTTGACAAAGAAAAACACATGTGACACCTTTATTTTGTTGAATCAAAGTTTAAAGGGTAAAAAAAAAAGTTGTTTATTTTGTGTAAATTATGCATGACCTTTGTCTCCCCAGTGTGATGTCATCGATTAATTTACTTCCTGTAATTGTCAACAGATTTTTCAACTTTTCTCCACAAATAGCGACTTGATTGGTGTAAAACTATAATTTCTATTTACAACAAGTATTAATGCACTGAATAAAGTCAAAATTAGAAAATCATAAAAACCTGTTATACGCACTTTAAGATCACAAATCAGATAGAGGGCATGGGTAAGAGTTTAAAGGGCGTATGACAGGTTTTTATGATTTTCTAACTTTGACTTTATTCAGTGCATTAATACCACTCGTAAATACAAATTGTAGGAAACTTGAAAAATCTGTTGACAATTACAGGAAGTAAACAAACTGATGACATCACACTGGGGAGACAAAGATTATGCATAATTTGCACAAAATAAACTACTTTTTTGACCCTTTAAACATTAATTCAACAAAATAAAGGTGTCACATGTGTTTCTCTTTGTCAAATGAACAAATCTGTGACGTTAGATGAGTTTTGGCCCAGTTTACAGTGTGGTTGCTATGGTGATTTCCTAGCGTGATGTCATACTTTACAACCAGGAAATAAAATTTAAAACCTAAAAAATAGCTAAACTGGGGTTAAATTTGTAAAGATTTTAGTAGAAATGTGAATATATTTATCTTAAGTGCATTTTAGTTAAATGCGTATTTCAACCTGTCATAGGCCCTTTAACATGAGGTTAACGTACACATAACCATACCATACATTTCTTTAACCTAATAATCTTGACATCCCTATTAACCGTCTCAAGAATCAAGATTATTCAGGTCACAATATAATCATTAGAACCAAAACATAATCATCGTGACATGTCTTTTTACTTCGGTCCAAAAAATACATTTCTTTTTCATTATCTGTCCGTTTTTGTCTAATCTTTATTTTTTTCCCTTTTCATTTTGAAAGCTCAATTTAATAAAACTGGTCAATAACTTGAGTCAGACATTATGAATATGAAAGAGTCCATTGCCGTTTGGTCATCAGCGCTCGTAAACAATTGTTAAATCGTCTTGTTTTTTCCCATAAAAATTGTAACACTAAAACTGTATATTGTGACATTGCTAACTATTAATTTGCTAATAAAGATTTTGGTCTTACCTCCCATAGAACTATAATAAAACCTGGAAGATGAACCCAAAATGGCCGCCCTGTTTATCCCTATGGAGTGAGCTCATTGGCGCATGACCCCAAAAAAGTTTACTTCCGCATTTACTTCCTGATACGGAGGCGGCCATCTTTGTTTACTTCACAATCTGATGAGCGGCCATCTTTGTTTTACTTCCTGATACGGAGGCGGCCATCTTTGTTTTACTTCCTGATACGGAGGCGGCCATCTTTGCTTTAGGGCGCCACGTGACCACAATCCCCCACTTCATATAAAAACGGTAATTTCTGTGATTTTAGAAACGGTACAAAAGAACGTTTCCTTCTATTTTATTTAAATACCGATAATAATTCAGTCCTGTCTGCAATTATAGAAAAAGGCTGGTTCCAAGAGGCTGCAGTACCTCGCACGACCACTAATCAACCTGGGACACAGACAGAGGGGGCGTGGCTTATCCAGTTCATTTAATACATCCATGCTTACCTCGGACAGGAAGGTCTGTGCGGACTTCTGTGCTCCCACATGTAGCAGGTACTCGTACACGTATAACGCCAACCTGGAGACACAACAAAAGGGGATCAGCGTTATCATATCATTAATAGAGCAATAAAAATATTAGATAAGAAACCCATCAGGTCCTATCATTGTGATAAAAATGTAAAGATGACGGCCTTCAATAATCACATCAAATGGTCACAGTTGAAGTTGATCCATAAATGTTTACACGGCCAGGCTCCTCGGGTTCTTTGTGAGAGTGTAGTTCCTCTCAGGACTGTGGGCTCCAGAACCAGAGGAGCTCAAAGTGGAACTGTCAGGTCCAGAGGAGAAAAACTACTTCTGGACAATCAGTCTTCACTGTACAAGGCACTAAGGCCTGGAACAGTTTACCCTGAACTCAAGGGAGAGCTGACCTGGTCCTTTTTAAACATAAACTGAAAAATGATCTGATCAGTGGTCAGACATGTGACCATATGTACCGTATTTTCCGCACTATAAGGCGCACCGGATTATAAGGCGCATAGAATAGAAGCTACAGTAGTGGCTGTGGTTACGTAGTTGCGGCTCAGTATTGATCCATATATAAAGCGCACCGGATTATAAGGCACACTGTCAGTTTTTTGAGAAAATTGAAAGCTTTTAGGTGCGCCTTATAGTGCGGAAAATACTGTAGTTGTCAGGAAAGACCTGCCAAACCTCTCCTTCACACAGCGAGGGTGAATCAGTCTGTCCCTGAAGCTGCTCTCCAGGGCAGACAGAGCATCCTGCAGGGGGTGGGACTCATGGTCCAGCATAGACGTGAGTTTAGCCAGGACCCTTCTGTCCCCCACCTCGCACACCGAGTCCAGAGTACAGCCCAGGACGGAGCTGGACTTCTTGATGAC
The DNA here is from genome assembly GCA_019453435.1 of Rhinogobius similis. Taxonomy (NCBI): domain Eukaryota; kingdom Metazoa; phylum Chordata; class Actinopteri; order Gobiiformes; family Gobiidae; genus Rhinogobius; species Rhinogobius similis. The sequence continues at coordinate 5,729,575 of CM033620.1, read as the reverse complement.
CTTATCACCTTTAAAATGCAAAAAACAAATACGTTTCCAAAGCTCCTTATTCACCTTATTCCTGAAGTTGTCGTACGCGCCGCCGTCTTGTTTCTGTTGTATTAGTTCACACGGAGCAGACGAGCTCAACAGAAAATAAGTTCTACTCGACTAAAAAGACGTTTTCAGACTGACCAGGAAATCGTTGTGTTGTTGACTTGTTGTTGCTCGTGTTCATTAAACATTTTACACAAATCAATCTACTTTATGTAACATTTTAGCCTCAGACTTTTCCCTCGTTCGTCATTAGCTTTAACAGAGTTCTCGTCAAACGGAAGTGCGTTTACAACAAAAGTGCAAAAGTGGGCGGGGCAGAATAAGGTCAATAACTCACACAATTAAATTTCAGGTACTACGTTCTTTTTATTTGGCTATTTTTATCAATTGAAAAGTCATGACTAAAAATAGCAATAGTCTGGGTCAATGAGCCAGCGTGAGGGCCACTACTGTACTGCAGGCTGCTTCACTTGGTCATGTTTAATGGGCTGTTAATCGGGCCTCGGTGGAGTGTGCCGTGACCGGGGCCCACACTGTTCTAATGGAGCAGGCGCTGTCCGAGGCTCGATACCTGATCAATGCAACGGGCTTCAGACATAATCGGCCCTCGTGCACCGCTGGCCTGGATCTGTCCGCTTTACTTTTACTCACAAGTGTTTAGAGCAGGCATGTCCAAACTCAGGCCCGGGAGCCAAATGCAGCCCTCAGACAAATTTTTCTTGGCCCTCAGGCTTCCTGGTGAACTCAAATCAAATCATTCATTCATTCATTCATTTTCTACCACTTATTCCCGTTAGGGATCGTGGGTGACTGGAGCCTGTCCCAGTGACTTTGGGCCTTAGGCGGGGTACACCCTGGACAGTGGACACTCATCACAGCAAACACAGAGACAAGGACAGACAACCATTCACTCTAACATTCATTCACTATGGGCAATTTAGAGTTGTCAATTAACCTACACAGTCATGTCTTTGGACGGTGGGAGGAGCCAGAGAACCTGGAGAGAACCCACGGTAACACGGGGAGGACATGCAGACTCCACCCAGAGAGATCGAGTGATGTTGGGGTGGTCCGGGATTCAAACCCACGATCTCCTTATTGAGAGGCAGAAGCTCTAGCCGCTCTGCCACCGTGCACCCGAAATCAAATCAATTTATTTTTCTAATGCCCAAAATCACAACAACAGTTGCCTTGATGGGTCCCAGAATGCCCCTGTCCTTTGACCCTCCTTCAGGAAAAACTACAAAAAACCCCACGGGACAAAGTATAAACCTCGGGGAGAACCACAGTGAAGGAGAGATCCTACTCCCACGGACGGACAGGCTGCAGATGAACTAGGACTGACATCCACTTGGACTGAACCAGAACCACTCAAGAGGGAGGTGGCTTTAAAGAGTTCCTCCAGAACCACTCAAGAGGGAGGTGGCTTTAAAGAGTTCCTCCAGGCGGACGAGGAGCAGTCCACCCAGTGTAGAGAGAGCTCCTCCAGCATTGGAATGGTTCATCTAAAGTAGATGGAGTTCATCCAGGCAGACGAGGTATGGCTCGTCCACTGGCCCACATTGTCCTGATAAGTACTATTTACAGCACATTTCAGATTTTCTACAATTCCAACCTAAATAACTAACATTTTGGTGCCACACAGACCTGATATTAAGGCACTGAGACTGAATGTAGATGTGGTGGAGCTTAAAACATCAGATAAATGCAGCTTTTTTAACGTTTCGCGATTGATTTGTGGCCCTCCGCTTGGTCTATATTTCAATATGTGGCCCTTGATGGAAAAAGATTTTTGATGACATCACAAAGGGATTCTGCACCACTTCCTGTAAATGTTTGTCAGTTTTTCTTCACAGACTGGCACTTGACTGATGTAAAACTATGATAAACACTGACCAAAGGTTCTATTCCACCAAACTAGGTCAAATTAGAAAAACATGAGAATCTGTCACGTGCACTTTAAGCATTTTCTTCAAGCATTGCGATTAGATTTGCGTTTCTGTTTGAATTCTGTTAAGGAAATAAACTGGAATCTGAACTGCTAAACTTATACAAGAATCCCATGCATTTCAGAACATGTTTGTGGAAGTCTAAGGTTACATAAAACAGGCTCGGCTTTGGTTTTACACGGCGCACGACCACATTTATACTTCACTGAACTACTCCAGTCGTTGTGTTTTGATAATTCCAACCATTCACGTTGCGATTATTATCAAAAGCAAATTCTGCAGCCCTACCTTTCTGCGTTTACTTTAACACTAAAGGATATACTTAAAGGGCCTATGACAGGTTGAAATACACATTTAACTAAAATGCAGATAAAAGATAAATATATTCACATTTCTACTAAAATCTTTACAAATTTTACCCCATTTAGCTTTTTTTTGGGTTTTAAATTTTACTTCCTGGTTGTAAAGTATGACATCACGCTAGGAAATTACCATAGCAACCACATTGTACACGGGGCCAAAACTCATCTAATGTCACAGATTTTGTTCATTTGACAAAAACACATGTGACACCTTTATTTTGTTGAATTAATGTATAAATGGTCAAAAAAGTAGTTTGTTTTGTGTAAATTATGCCTGACCTTTGTCTCCCCAGTGTGATGTCATCAGTTTGTTTACTTCCTGAAACTGTCAACACATTTTTCACTTTTTCTCCAAAAAACAGTGACCTGATTGGTGACTACAATTTATATTTACAAGAGGTGTTAATGCACTGAATAAAGTCAAAATTAGACAATCGTAAAAACCCGTCATACGCACTTTAAGACGTCTAGTTAATAATGTTAAAGGGCCCCTGACAAGTTGGACGACTCATTTGACAAAAACGCAGATCAGATTAATATATTCAAATTTTGTTCAAATGCTTTCCAAATTTTAGTGCGGTTTAGCTATTTTTAAAGTTTTTTTGTTTTACTTCCTGGTTGTAAATGATGACATCACGCTAGGAAATTACCATAGCAACCGCACCAAAAACTGGGCCAAACTCATCTGATGTCACAGGTTTGTATGTCTTACAAATAAAAACATGTGTGAACATCTTTATTTTGTTGAATTAATGTATAAAGGGTAAAAAAAAAAGTAGTTTATTTTGTGTAAATTATGCATAACCTTTGTCTCCCCAGTGTGATGTCATCAGTTTGTTTACTTCCTGTAATTTTCAACAGATTTTTCCATTTTTCTCCACAAACGGCCGCTTGATTGGTGTAAAACTATAATTTATATTTACAACAAGTATTAATACACTGAATAAAGTCAAAATTAAACCGCACTAAAATTTGGAAAGGATTTGAACAAAATTTGAATATATTAATCTTATCTGCGTTTTTGTCAAATGAGTCGTCCAACTTGTCAGGGGCCCTTTAAGGTCATCTTCTCCAGGTATGATTTCTGTCAAGTCCTTGATTGTCGGTTCAGTTTGTTTCATCCACTTTTTGCGATGGCCTTCTTCCCTAAAGCTATTCACCTTATTCCTGAAGTTGTCGTACGCGCCGCCGTCTTGTTTCCGTTGTAGTTCACACGGAGCAGACGAGCTCAACAGAAAATAAGTTCTACTCGACTAAAAAGACGTTTTCAGACTGACCAGGAAATCGTTGTGTTGTTGACTTGTTGTTGCTCGTGTTCATTAAACATTTTACACAAATCATTCTACTTTATGTAACATTTTAGCATCAGACTTTTCCCTCGTTCGTCATTAGCTTTAACGGAGTTCTCGTCAAATGGAAGTGCGTTTACAACAAAAGTGCAAAAGTGGGCGGGGCAGAATAAGGTGAATAAGAATGTCCCAAAGGTATCCATCTCTTGTGACCATGGCAGGAGTTTTGAGGCCCAAATACTTAGTTCTGAAGTCAAGTGGGAATGCAATGCTGAAAATGACTGTCACTAAATACATTTTCCTCCCAACACTGCACACTAACCCAGTGGTTCCCAAAGTGGGGGTCGGGACCCCTCGGGGGGTCGCGAGGGGTGAGCTGGGGGTCGTGAGATGATTTCATAATCTCATTGTAACGAATATGACATTGTATTTGCTCTATTTTTTCTATTAAAAACAGTATACTTTAGTGAAACAGGGTCCAATTAGACAGTAAACTATTCAAATAACCAATATTAAACCTAATTTAACACACTTTGACACTTAAAATTATGTCATTTTCATTTAGCTTTGGGGGTCCCGAGTAGGTTACATGGATATTTTGGGGGTCCCTGCCAGAAAAGTTTGGGAACCCCTGCACTAACCAACTATTCCCTCTTGAGTGGTTCTGGTTCAGTCCAAGTGGATGTCAGTCCTAGTTCATCTGCAGCCTGTCCGTCCGTGGGAGTAGGATCTCTCCTTCACTGTGGTTCTCCTCAGGTTTATACTTTTTCCCGTGGGTTTTTTTTTTGTAGTTTTTCCTGAAGGAGGGTCAAAGGACAGGGGCATTCTGGGACAGTTATCTGAACTGCTTTTACCTGTGGCCCATCGAGGCAACTGTTGTTGTGATTTTGGGCATTATAAAAATAAATTGATTTGATTTGATTTGACTATGACATGGGTTTCACTAATGTTTGGACACGGCTGTAATACTGAGCGTCGGAAAATCACCTTTTTATCATGTCTTTAAAGTATAAATCTCCATAATGACCCCAGAATATGCATATCCTCTGTCTGCGTCGTCAGGGAGGTCAAGGGCTAAGCGGCCATTTGCACTGCACGTTTGCCCTCGTCTTACAATATGGACTGTACAAATATTTAACACAGTAATTCAAAAGTCATGCATGCACAGAACGGCTGGTGAACGAACCATTGAAAACATAATAATATCGTGAATACGGAATCATTTTTCACTCTAATAAAACTTCCATTCGTATGTTATATCCCTCACTGTTTTATTACCCATCGAGCTCACATTCTTCACTCAGTTCACGCTTGATTTGATGTGAGGTTTAGTCATAGTTCAGTCCAAATTTTTAAGTGAAAGTGTAAATAAAAACCTTTGCTTTCTTTTGGAAAATGCTGCTCTTCAAAATTGTTGATTTCCAATTCCATTCTTCCAATATATATTCTTTTCATTCATGGTTTTCTATTAGAAGAGGGCAATATATATAAAATGAAGAGTTCATTTGCAAAAACAGATATCTCCAGTTTGAAAATTTGTCAGAAAGTTTGTTTATTTTTGATCCCATCTTCTACACATATTATTAATAACAGCATAGGTGAGAGGATTTGCTCAGAAAGCGATGGGATATTATTTTATTGCACTAAAATATAGCACTTTTGAAACCACTTCTGGACTAGACAAAGAGTAAATTGTAAATCTTCAAAAATTGTATCTAATGGCATTTATCTGTTTTTGCAAATGAACTCTTATATTTCTTCACGTTTGTGGGTAATTTTACAGTCCATTCACATTCACTCAATACATTTAAAAAGTTTTAGATTTCTGTTGAATTGACGACCAGGTCTTCATCAAGGACTACAACGTGACTAAAATAAATCTAAACCAAGGACTAAAACCAAACATATATCATTCATTCATTTTCTACCTCTTATTCCCGTTAGGGGTCGCGGGTGACTGGAGCCTATCCCAGTGACTTTGGGCTTTAGGCGGGGTACACCCTGGACAGTGGACAACTCGTCGCATATAAAAACGGTAATTTCTGTGATTTTAGAAACGGTAGAAAAGAACATTTCCTTCTATTTTATTTAAATACTGATAATAATTCAGTCCTGTCTGTGATTATAATGTGACATTTTAGAAAAAGGCTGCAGTACCTCACACGACCACTAATCAATCTGGGACACAGACAGAGGGGGCGTGGCTTATCCAGTTCATTTAATACATCCATGGAAATTACACACAACTGACACATTTTTCTGACAGGTTAAACAATCATTTAACAAAATAAAAAAAGGTGTTATCTCGGTTATTACTTGTCAAATCATAACTATTGTATAATTAATTTATTTGTTGCCCTTGTTTACAGTCTGGTTGCTATGGTAACAGTTGTAAAATTACCTCTAACTATGTCATATTGGCTGCTCAAGTCCAACCAGGAAGTACCATTATAAACTTAATAAAAAAATGTAAAACTGGAGATAAATGCGCAACATTTTAGCAAAATCTTAAATATAAATAAAATGCAGGGCTGTCCAAACTTTTTCCATCGAGGGCCACATATTGAAATATAGACCAAGCGGAGGGCCACAAATCAATCGTGAAACGTTAAAAAAAGCTGCATTTATCTGATGTTTTAAGCTCCACCACATCTACATTCAGTCTCAGTGCCTTAATATCAGGTCTGTGCTGCACCAAAATGTTAGTTATTTAGGTTGGAATTGTAGAAAATCTGAAATGTGCTGTAAATAGTACTTATCAGGACAATGTGGGCCAGTTCACCAGGAAGAAAAATTGGTCTGAGGGCCGCATTTGGCCCCCGGGCCTGAGTTTGGACACGCCTGGTCTAACATGTCATATGCACTTTAAGATCATTCAAAAAGAATTCGTGAAATCGTCAAATTGTGTCTCGATACTTGCTCAAATGATCATCTAGTTTCAATACCAGTTCTGTATCGATTAGCGTCTGATTTTATACTTTTGTCTAGGCCTGGGCGATATGGCGAAAAATTATTATCGCGATTTTCTTGGGACCAGATCATGATTTCGATTTTATCACGATTCATGTTCACTTTGTAAATCTAGTTTTGATTTTTCTGACCAGCAAGATTGCGATTAGATTTGCAATTTATATTTTAATAATAAGATTCTGGGTTTTTTTAAACACAATTTTGTCACTTATTAGTCACATTTTTTGTGTATTTTAGTCGTATTTTTGGTGCATTAAGTCGTGTTTTGTCGCTTTTGAAGGCATTTTTATCGCTTTTGGTCGTGCATTTTGTTGTTTGTGGAAGAAATTATTGCACTTGAAAATTGCAGTCTTTGTGATTTGCATCCATTAAAATGTTGTTTTTGTGCGTATTTGGTTCAATTGTGCAGCTCTGGTCTTAAATAAAGTTAAATAAAGGCTCCAGAGGCTAAACATCAGGAGAAAAGTGTGTTTGAACAGACAGCTGCATTAAAGACACAGTCAATCACGATACGTCGATTTCACAAAAATAAGACAATTTTTATGCATCTTTTAGTTGTGTCTTTGTGGTTTTAGTCATGTTTTTGTCACTTTTAGTCGCGCCTTTGTTGGTTTTGTCCGTTTTGGTGCATTGAATCGTGTTTGTAGATGTGTTTTTGTCACGTTCAGTTGTGTTTGTCATATTTAAATGTTGTTTTTGTGTGGATTTGGTTTAATCGTGCAGCCCTGGTCTATAAGAGGTAAATATCATCTGCTCAGAGGCTTCAGAGGCTAAACATCAGGAGAAAAAGTGTGTTTGAACAGACAGCTGCATTAAAGAGACAAACAGTCAATCACGATACGTCGATTTCACAAAAATAGCAGATTGTCACAGGGACCAGCTCACGATTCCATTTTTATCACGATATCACCCAGACCTACTTTTGACAGAGCCCCACTCAAGCGTCGATAATGCACTCGGTTATATTTTGACACCGTGACCCGGCAGCTGCACATGTCTCCAGCACGTGAACACGCCTAAGCCCCGTATAAACCCCGGCCGTCATCAATGCACTTCACACACAGCTCCACATATAGAGCATTATGGAGTCACTCTGACGGGCCGAGGACCAGAGACTCAGCACCGTCCCAGTCCATGTCCATCATTTAGAGATCTCATTATTTAAGATAAGATAAGAGATCCTTTATTTGTGGGAAAATTCCACTGTTGCAACACACAGTTTAGAACAGGAATGAATGAAATAGGCGCATGCAATAAAAATAGGATAAATAAACATGGTAATAAAAATACAATATAAAGTATAAAGTGCACACTCTTATTTACAGTAGGTGGCTGTCTGGGAATAAATAGTAAAAATGACAAATAAAGTGGATTAAAGGGCCCATGACAGGTCGGACGACTCATTTAACTAAAATGCAGTTAAGATAAATATATTTCAATTTCTGCAAGAATCTTCACAGATTTAACCCCAGTTTAGCTGTTTTTTAGGGTTTTAATTTTACTTCCTGGTTGTAAAGTATGACATCACACTAGGAAATTACCATAGCAACCACACTGTACACTGGTCAAAACTCAGCTAATGTCAAAGATTTTGTTCATTTGACAAAGAAAAACACATGTGACACCTTTATTTTGTTGAATTAATGTTTAAAGCGTCAAAAAGGTCGTTTGTTTTGTGTAAATTGTGTATAAAGTTTGTCTCCCCAGTGTGATGTCATCAGTTTATTTACTTCCTGAAATTGTCGACAGATTTTTCGACTTTTCTCCACAAACAGCGACCTGATTGGTGTAAAACTATAATTTATATTTACAACAAGTATTAATGCACTGAATAAAGTCAAGATTAGAAAATGATGAAAACCTGTCATGGGCCCTTTAAGTGTATGTTATATACAGTAAGTGACTATAGTGAGGTAAAAGTGTATTAATAGTATGTTAAATTATATTGCACATGATTATAGCGCATGATTTAGGTCACAGAATATCCTTATAACCTGCGTGTAAGTTCTTCTGCATAAAAACTCGCTGTATCTTGTTTAGTTCTGAATTGCATGTGATTTTTGTAGTTTATTTTTGTGGTTTACTGTGAAGTCGATGTAGAATAGAGGCGGTAGAGACGTAGGAAAAGTCTAAAATATCACAATTGTTGTTCTGGAGATATGAAAAATATTGTGTACAGGGGTGTCAGACTGGGGGGGGGAGGAAGGGCCCTCAAAAGCATGTGATGTTTTTTTTCTCGGGGGCATTTTATTAGTTGTTATAATGTGGCTGACTAAAGTCCATGAGAGTCTAAAAATACAATTATGCATGACATCTAAGGGCCCCATCACCCCTTTAATCTATCATTTTATTCTCAAACTCTTGCAAAACACGGCAAATCATAAATAAATTAGGAGCAGTAACCATTATGTGATACAGGGTTGAACCATGGATGTATTAAATGAACTGGATAAACCACGCCCCCTCTGTCTGTGTCCCAGATTGATTAGTGGTCGTGTGAGGTACTGCAGCCTCTTGGAACCAGCCTTTTTCTAAAATGTCACATTATAATCACAGACAGGACTGAATTATTATCAGTATTTAAATAAAATAGAAGGAAATGTTCTTTTCTACCGTTTCTAAAATCACAGAAATTACCGTTTTATATGAAGTGGGGATTGTGGTCACGTGGCGCCTAAAGCAAAGATGGCGCCTCCGTATCAGGAAGTAAAGCAAAGATGGCCGCCTCCGTATCAGGAAGTAAAGCAAAGATGGCCGCCTCCGTATCAGGAAGTAAAGCAAAGATGGCCGCCTCCGTATCAGGAAGTAAAGCAAAGATGGCCGCCTCCGTATCAGGAAGTAAAGCAAAGATGGCCGCCTCCGTATCAGGAAGTAAAGCAAAGATGGCCGCCTCCGTATCAGGAAGTAAAGCAAAGATGGCCGCCTCCGTAACAGGAAGTAAAGCAAAGATGGCCGCCTCCGTATCAGGAAGTAAAGCAAAGATGGCCGCCTCCGTATCAGGAAGTAAAGCAAAGATGGCCGCCTCCGTATCAGGAAGTAAAGCAAAGATGGCCGCCTCCCTTTTTTCAGTTTCATTTAGATTCTCAATAGACCCTTCCAAACACTACATTCCATTAGCCCAGCCCCATCACCCCTTTAAAGAAAAAGAGGGAAATCCTTGTTCACATTTTGGCCAAGTCAACAAATAAAAGTAGTCATTTGTACTTGGTCTGGTAGTTATTTCAAAAACAAACTGTCCTGTATAATAATATCAGCCAGTAACGACACAGGAGGTCTATAAAGTAGTCCATTTAAAAAAACGAATACACAAATTTGCTGTGATACGTAAATCATATACAAAAGTTAGTATTTGGGGCCCACTGAGAAGATTTGTACCTGGGGCCCAGAATTTGGTGCAACGCTCCTGATTGTGTACATCGTCTATACAAGTGGTTCCCAACCTTTTTGTCTCATGTACCCCCTAAGCTTTGTTTCACACTCGGAGTACCCCTTAATCTGAATTTTAGGCAAATAAATGGGTTTACTAGTTGAATATAGTCAATTACTATTATATGTATTGTTTCAGTTATATTTATACTTGAAAGAATTGCAGATAAAAGTACATTTCATCTTCATTTAAAACCTAAAATCATTCCAAGTACCCCCTGGTAATTCTTCAAGTACCCCTTGGGGTCCCTGTACCCCTGGTTGGGAAACACTGGTCTATACTACAAATAAAAATGAGCTCAAAAATAGTCAGAAACATCAACATAAAGGGATATTTCTGTATTTGTGGTTAATTTTATAGTTTATTGATGTTTTGTGAAACTCAAAGACACATTTTTGGACATTGCTGATGTTTTAGTAAAATAGCGTCTGAATATTGTCATCAAGATAATGCAAAAATATGTGGAGATATTCATTTTTGTCAATACTTTGGCCATATATAGATGTACTGCAATAGCTCAGCCTTGCAAAAAAGCAAAAACATAATTAAAATAAACTGCTACTGAACCAGAAAATACTGTGCCAGTTGTTTTGGCACAGTATTGACTTTAATTTAAAAGCCAAGCATTTATCTTTGCTTTAAATTCAGACTTTTCTGTTTTGAATTATGGACACCAAGAACAATTTTGCTTCGTCATTAAAGGGCCTACACTCAATTTTTTTCCCATGTAGTTGCACACTTTGTTACAGACATAATGTGATTGTAAAATGTTTTATTCTCTGAAAACCAAGCAAGGAGGTCTGCTGTTAGCATGCTAGCTGTTGTTAGCCTTTCAGTTCCGGCTCAGGATTCTGAAAGTCGTGAGAAATCGCTTATAAAACTCATCACAGTGAATTATTACAATCCTCGGAATCTACACATTTTTTCTGTGTTAAATTTTTGGATTTTTTATTTTTTTTAAAAAGCTGAAGTACTCAAATTTTTTTTTTGTCGTGACAAATAGGTACAGCTTTTGTTCTCATCCAAAGATTATCACAAGGGCAGGAAGCAGTGCTCTGATCGAACGTGCAACTCCTCAGTTCCAAAACCACAAGAGCACCTTGAAACAAAAAAAAAAACCATATGTATTGAAACAACGTTGGTACAAGTTTAACAAAGTTTAACATGTATTTCTCAGGTAAGATCGGGTACTGCAGCTTTAACATAAAATTGGGTTTGTTGGGGGTTAGAAAAATGGGGTGCAGACATAGACCGTACATATCGGTGGACCATGTTAGCATGCTAGCCGCCGCGTTCCAAATAGGAAGCAGCTCTGGAGGCTCCTGGCTCCATGAAGCCGAGCTCCGCCCTCTTCCTGTGACACTGGAGCCTTTACTCTGTAACTGTTTCTGTCAAACTCACATCTGGAACTAAAATGTCTGTTTTGACTCACTCCACATGATCCTGGTGTTTTTTTCTCGTTGGTTGTTCATAAATCAAGTTATTACAATAATAACTGACCAATCAGGTGCTTCCTTTTCCAGGGGCCGTTTTCGCTCGTGTTAGCAACAGGTTTGATTGACAGCTAGCGCCGTACGTTGCCGCCGTGTTCTCTCACCGAGGGGCGGATACCGTTAGCAACCGTTAGCAACCGCGCTCCTGATTAGTCCATGTGGTTGCCACGATACGCACTCGGATTTAAATATGGAGTCTGGCTCCACTTTAGCCGCTATAACTGCTAGCTCCACTTTAGCCGCTATAACTGCTAGCTCCACTTTAGCCGCTATAACTGCTAGCTCCACTTTAGCCGCTATAACTGCTAGCTCCACTTTAGCCGATATAACTGCTAGCTCCACTTTAGCCGCTATAACTGCTAGCTCCACTTTAGCCGCTATAACTGCTAGCTCCACTTTAGCCGCTATAACTGCTAGCCGCGATGGGCTTCATTTGGCTGGAGGCAAACACTATGGGTGACGTCACAATCCCACAGTCCACTGATGTACAGTCTATGGTTGTGCAGACAAATTGAAATAAGACATTAAAAGTATTAACTTTTGTTTACGTTCAAAAAGCCTTTCATCAACTTATTGGCATAATCCTCCTCAATGTTTTCCAAAAAAGGTCCCCAGACATTAAAAAATTCCTTTACATCACCCTTTAACAGATACGTAAGTCTTTCCAATGGATTTTCTTTTGGAATTTTAACACATTAGACACTCACAAGCTTCGTCTTTGATGTCTGATTTGTTCAGTTCTGAAATGTCAAAAACAGAACTAGTTCATGTGCCCAATTTTTTTTGCGTGTACATTTTTTTGTTTTGTTTTGCCCCAGTGCAGATATACTGTAAAAGCATTTATTTGAGTGAAAATGAGACCGAGCACTTTCTCTGCATCTATTTATAGAGCGCTCTTTTTTCCGAGTAACAGGAAGCGTGTCGTAAGCATGCTAATGTTTGTTAGCTTTAGCATGACTTGTGAAAAGTGCTCAGAAACACATTGCACTGAATATTTAGGATGCTGCTGTAAAGACTTTGAAACAAACTGTTTTTCACATCTGAAAACAGTAAAAATCAGGTACAGCCCCTTTAAAGTGCATATGACAGGTTTTTAAAGATTTTCTAATTTTCATTTTATTTGGTGTATTCATACATATTGTACATAAAAAATATTGTTTTACACCAATCAAGTCATGGTTTGTGGAGAAAAGTTGAAAAATCTGTCAAAAACTGATGACATCACACTGGGGAGACTCATTTTATCCAAAACGTTTGCATAATTTACCCAAAATAAACAACTTATTTTACCTTTAAAAGATGAATTTAACAAAATAAAGGTGTTCACATATATTTTGATTTGTCGGACAAAATAATCTCCGACATTAGCCGAGTTTTAGCCCAGTGTACAGAGTAATTTCCTAGTGTGATGTCATCATTTACAACCAGGAAGTGATATTACAAAACTAAAAAAATGGCTAAAAATGATAACTTTTATAATTATTTTTAGCAAAACTTTAAATATGTTTATGTTATCTGTATTTTAGTCACATGAGTGGTCTAACTTGTCATGGGCCCTTTAATCTAACTACGTTTCAGGGGAATTTGTTGTCGTATAAAGCTGTCTCTCTTGCACAGTGCTTTAAATGTGTGTATTTGTACGTGCTAATACATGTTTTTATCTTATCTAATGTTCAGTACAGCCACTGCAAAAAGTGCTTTACTAGAAACAAGAAAAAAAACCTTAAAATTGGACTAAAATTGCTTGTTTTAAGCAAAATATCTGCCAATGGGGTAAGCAAAAATTTCTTGCTTATAAAACTTGTTTTAAGATTTTTTTTCTGATGATCAAGAAAAAAATAAGTCAAAAAACAAGAAAAAATGTCTCAATTGAAGCCAGTTGCTCCTGTAAATGGCTGGATTTAAGCCAAATGTTCTGAATGAACAGATTCAAGGAAATTATACTCAAAAAAAGAATAAATCAGTAAAGATTTGTTTGTAAGTTTCTCAATTTAAGAATATTTTTCTCATTTTAAGACGAGATGTTGGAAAAATATCCTTAAAATTGTAAAATGTAAGCAATAATTTCTTATTGATATCACATTTCAAGGACATTTTGCTTGATATAAGTAAAATTATCTAATTTATTCCCATGAATTACAGCTTTTTTCTTGATAATGATATCAAGACATGTTTGTATTCTTACTTTTTCTCAAATTAAGAAAAATACTCTTAGTCTACAGTTAAATAAGATTCAAATTAACCTTTGTATCTTGTTACAAGCAAAAATAGAACAGATTTGAGCAAATATATCTTAATAAGAAAAGGCTAGGTTTTATTTCTTAAAATAAGATTTTTTGTCTTAAGATTTTTTTCCTAGACGAGATTTTTTTTCTTTTTAGAGAAAAAATAAGAATTTATTTCTTTGTTATAAGACTTTTTTACTTTCTTAAAATCCACTTTCTGTAGTGTATTACTTTGATGTTTTCGTGTCAATCTTTCGGTGTTTGTGTGAGCTGTGATGATGAAACGCTGCTTAGTCCAAATGTCTTTCACTCCACTGAAAACAACCACATGCGCCGTTGTTCTCTGTATATTTCTTTCCGCATGAGTCTCCTCTGACCGGGCTAACCCATCGTTCATCTGATGATCCAGCGAGTCATCTTTGACGTCATCGCCTCCACTAAGCCGTGAACGACGTGCGTTTCCGACTCCGTGGTCGCAACTTCCAAGTACGAGTACAATGACCTTTTCTCTGGTTTATTAGGTCAGACATATTCAGATCAGGTGTGCATTTCGCCATTTACCGCGAGCGCCGTCCCGTAAACAGGTGAAGCAGGAGAGTTACCTGAGGCGGGCTAAAGCGGAACAAACCCCGGGGCTAAAAGCGCGTTCGAGCACTTTAGGGAATCTGACCACTTTCTGAGGCTTCTGGCAATTTGTAGGTCACAGCGCTCGGGCTGACCGCTGACCGCCGGTGTAGAGTGCGGCGCTGCTACTGGACACACACTTTCACACAAACTGGATAAACGGCAGAAAAGTCTGAAGGGTAGATCTGAAGGCTCGTTTTCAAGGTTTGTTATGTTATGCCGGCTAAACTGAACCGTTAGCCCGGGCCGTTTCTTCGCCAAAACTCAACTCAAGTTCCTCTCGATAGCGTAAAGGGCTAATGACAGGTTTAAAGGGCCCATGACAGGTTGAAACACACATTTAACTAAAATTCAGTTAAGATAAATATATTCACATTTCTACTAAAATCTTTACAAATTTAAATCCAGTTTAGCTGTTTTTTAGGTTTTAAATTTTACTTCCTGGTTGTAAAGTATGACATCACGCTAGGAAATTACCATAGCAACCACACTGTACATTGGGCCAAAACTCATCTAATGTCACAGATTTTGTTTATTTGGCAAAGAGAAACACACGTGACACCTTTATTTTGTTGAATTAATGTTTAAAGGGTCAAAAAAGTAGTTTATTTTGTGTAAATTCTGCATAACCTTTGTCTCCCCAGTGTGATGTCATCAGTTTGTTTACTTCCTGTAATTGTCAACAGATTTTTCTACTTTTCTGAACAAATAGCGACCTGATTGGTGTAAAACTATAATTTGTATTTACACAAGGTATTAATGCATTGAATAAAGTCAAAATTAGAAAATCATAAAAACCCGTCATACGCCCTTTAAAGGGCCCATGACAGGTTGGACGACTCATTTAACCAAAATGTAGTTCAGATAAACATATTTCAAAATTAGATAAAATTCTTTAAAAATTTTACACCGTTTTCGCAATTTTTAGCTTTTTAATTTTACTTCCTGGTTGTAAATGATGACATCACGCTAGGAAATCACCATAGCAACCACACTGTAAACTGGGCCAAAACTCATCTAATGTCACATTATTTTGATTTGACGAATAAAAATAAATGTGAACACCTTTTATTTAGTTGAATTAATGTTTAAAGGGTCAAAAAAGTAGTTTATTTTGTGTAAATGATGCATAATCTTTGTCTCCCCAGTGTGATGTCATCAGTTTGTTTACTTCCTGTATTTTTCAACAGGTTTTTCAACTTTTCTCCACAAACAGTGACCTGATTGGTGTAAAACTATCATTTCTATTTACAACAAGTATTAATGCACTGAATAAAGTCAAAATTAGAAAATCATAGAAACCCGTCATACGCACTTTAAAATGCTTGGCCCTTCTGAATTATATCATCAGGGCGTCTCATGAAAGTTCCATTTGTGTTTTTAGTCCAACTTCCAATGACTAATTCAGCTCATATCAGCTACTTCAACGCTATTGTTTTTGGCCACAGTCTTCCTGCAAAACCAAATCAGAAATAGTCTTTGAGCTAATTGATTCAAGCAAAAAAACGGCATAAACGGTCGGTTTATATGAACGAACATCAAGCAGGGCAGTCGACGAAGACATGGCATGGATATTGGACACAAACTTATAACGAGAAGAGACAGTTAATAATCTGAACTGAAAAGCTCAAAATCTAATCTTAATCTGGGCACAGAAAGGGGCTGTGCACATTGTTTTCGTGTAATAAAGTCAAAATCTGTTTTGTCCTTTGTGCTGTCTGCGACTAATTATAGAGCGTTTTATTCTCCGTGCAGCATGCTAATGTTTGCTAGCTTTACCGTGCAAACTGTTCCAAATTAAGTTGTTCTGCTTTTCACGTTTTAATGTAGTTTGTTGGTGGAGGTTACGAAACATTCTGTTCTCCTGGAGACGAGCAGCAAACCAAGTGTGTTTGGAGCAGCAATAAAAACTCAAAGTGGATAAATGAAACATGGATGAGTTAGTTCATACTGTGAAAAAGCAAGAACAATTTTATGAAAAAACCAGGTGACAGATCCTCAACTAGAGCAGTGGTTCTTAAACTAGGGGTCAGGACCCTAATGGGGGTCGTGAAATGATTTCCAGGGGTCCCAGATGATGAGGAAAAACTGATACAATAGTCTTAAAGGTCCCATATCATGCAAAATCGACTCTTCAGAGGTTCTAACCTTCCTCCAGTGCTATTTGGGCCTCGTATGTTGTGCCCAAAGTGGTTTTTTGATTGATTCCCTCAGGCTTTCACTAGAGAACTGTCTTTTCCGTCCCCCTCGGCTGAGCAGCAGACGGGGGCTCCTCACTAAGATGACGGGGTGTTTAAGCCACGCCTCCAGGAAGAATAAAAACAGCTAATGCTAATGCTACACAGTAATTACACGATGGATACGACAGATAGAAGAGTTAGCTTGTTATTTACCAAACGGCACGTCCGTGGTTGAGGCCCTGGAGCACGTCAAACTCCAGGTCAGATCCAGGGCGTGAGACTCAGCACGGCGCACCGTCAGGACCAGAAAAGGTTTATTCAGTGTTTGTGTATCGCTGTTTACCGGAGCACACGGCACAAGCACCATCTCCACTCTAGGCTTCATCGCGGGTTGGGAGGGGGAGGCAGCCTGCTCTCTGTTCGGGGGGGTCAGATCTCAGAGTGAGCCGTTTGCTTTTGCAGGAGGGGGGCCAGTCCAAGAAATGGGTGTTTTTTGTAAACTGTTATGTTATGGATATTACACAACGAGAAAATGTATCAACAAAGCCCTGAGGACAGACTGTGTGAAGGGGAAAAGAGCAGGATATGGGACCTTTAAACAAGGCTGGACCCCCTTCAAATGCAGTGGTAAATGTAGATTCCTATTTGTCGGTCTATTAAAGTCATTTTTCTGGGTCTAAATCTAAAAATAAAACCAAACATTAGATATCAGACTAATTTATCACTTTGCGTGTCGCCTATTTTTTGCATTTGGGGGTCGCAAAAGTGAACTATTGTTATTTTGGGGTCGCGACTGAAAAAGTTTGAGAACCACTGAACTAGAAAACCTACATAGTGCACCGATGGGAAACAAAAAACAGATACAGTGCCTTTAATACAGGCACTGTATCAGAAACTAAAACCAACATGGCGGCAGGTAGCAGCTCAAACCAAATCCTGTCCATCTCAATCACGACGTTTTGACTTTATGACACCTAAAGCGCTTTACATCACATAATTCATGGGCTCCATGCTTGGCGCGGTGCTACTCCACCACAAACACTGGCACACGCTCCAGATCCAGGACAGGCCCCACTGTGGGACCTGCTATTCCCAGCGGCCTCCTTTCCAAGTATTAGCCAGGCCCAGCCCAGCTTAGCCTTCGAGATCGGACACTGACAAGGCACTGACAAGTTCACCTGTAAACACTCATTTAGTCCAACAATAAACCTGAACAGATGGAACTAGATGGACAATCAACAATAATATCGTTTATCGTGATAAAAACGAAGACAATAATCGTTTGTGCTACATTTTGTTTAAAGGGCCTATGACAGGTTTTTAGGATTTTCTAATTTTGACTTTATTCAGTGTATTAATACCTGTTGTAAATAAAAATTATAGTTTTACACCAATCAAGTCGCTATTTGTGGAGAAAAGTTGAAAAATCTGTCGACAATTACAGGAAGTAAACAAACTGATGACATCACACTGGGGAGACAACATTTATGCATAATTTACACAAAATAAACTACTTTTTTGACCCTTTAAACATTGATTCAACAAAATAAAGGTGTCACTTGTGTTTCTCTTTGTCAAATGAACAAAATCTCTGACATTAGATGAGTTTTGGCCCAGTGTACAGTGTGGTTGCTATGGTGAGTTCCTAGTGTGATGTCATACTTTACAACCAGGAAGTAAAATTTAAAACCTAAAAGAATCAATAAACTGGGGTTAAATTTGTAAAGATGTTAGTGGAAATTGAAATATATTTGTCATTTTAGTTAAATGAGTCGTTCAACCCGTCATAGGCCCTTTAAACCTGTCATAGGCCCTTTAATAATCGTGATCATCGCCAAGAAAGATAATCGCCATTTTCATCTCCTACTACAGTGTTTCCCAACCAGGGGTACGGGGACCCCAAGGGGTACTTGAGAAATGACCAGGGGGCACTCGGAATGGTTTCAGGTTTTAAATGAAGATTAAATATACTTATATTTGAGTAAAAAAGTGTAATTAGTTGTAAATTTAGCAGATTTTGGAGTATCTTGGATCATACATATAATTAAAATATATATATAATAGTAATAATTGACTATATTCGACTACTAAACCCATTTGTTTGCCCAAAACTCAAGTTAAGGCGTACTCTGAGTGTAAGACAAAGGGGGTACGAGACAAAAAAGGCTGGGAACCACTGTTCTAAAGGACACCCCTGACCTGTAGCTTGGCATGGTGGAGTTGTTTGGGATGTGAGTAGTTTCAGCAGCCGACTGGTCAAACGTTTATTTCTATTGTGTATTGCGACTTTTTCAAAAACATTTTCAACCAAATAAAGATTGTGACTGATGAATTCTAAATGGAGAATAATACACATAAAGCAGAAATTGTTTATACTTTGACATTTTGGTTTTAATAATGTCACCGTCTGTGTTTTAAAAAGGGCTTTTATGTGTTTAAGAGTCTGTATACTCCTGATAAAAATGACGGCTATGAAAATAAGACGACAAATAGTCACAAATAGTCGATTAAATGTTGCAATAATTTAATCGCAATTTTGTCAAATGGTGAAAGTTGCGCGTCCTCAAAACTTGAGCGCTGAACCCAAAAATAAAAACTATTTTGAGATGTTTTAAGGGTTGCACATCATAACTTTGTATAAAAAAATGATCAGGACAGAGATACTCACATGTCTTTTTTATTTATTTTTGGCTACAACAAAAAGATAAAACCTTTTTGTTTTCTTTTTGTCAAATCAATAAAAAAGACATGTAAGTATCTCTGTCCTGATAATTTTGTTTATACAAAGTTATGATGTGCAACCCTTAAAACGTCTCAAAATTTAATCGCAATTTTGTAAAACATTCTAAGCAAAGCATAACATTCACTAGAAAATGTACATAAGTGATCATTTCTATTGTGCATTTAGACTTTTTAAATACATTATCAGCAAAATAAAGGTTTAAATATCGTGACTGAAGGTTTCTAGACAAAGAATATTTATGAATAAAGTGTATTATTTATGAAAATCAGCATATTCTTTGACATTTTGAAGTAAGTCTTTGTTATACAAGGTCTTTTTAATGTGTTTTAAGTCTATATCGTCCAGTTAACCATCACGATTATCAAAATACAGTTGATTTGTTATTTTTTTGTTGACTAGTCATGATTAGTCGATTAATTGACTATCGACAGATGAAAAATAGCCTCTTTGGCTAATTCTGGCTGTTTTACTCATGTTTTATTCATGTGTTTTATCAAATTGCACTGTCCCCTTTTGGAAATAAACTAAACTAAACTTAATCGTTGCAGCATTTTTGCAAAAACAGACTGATTTAAAGGGCGTATGACAGGTTTTTATGATTTTCTAATTTTGACTTTATTCAGTGTATTAATACTTTGTGTAAATACAAATTATAGTTTTACACCAATCAGGTCGCTGTTTGTGGAGAAAAGTTGAAAAATCTGTCGACAATTACAGGAAGTAAACAAACTGATGACATCACACTGGGGAGACAAAGGTTACGCATAATTTACACAAAATAAACGACTTTTTTGACCATTTAAACTTTGATTAAACAAAATAAAGGTGTTCATGTATTTTTCTTTGTCAAATGAACAAAATCTGTGACATTAGAGGAGTTTTGTCCAGTGTACAGTGTGGTTGCTATGGTAATTTCCTAGTGTGATGTCATACTTTACAACCAGGAAGTGAAATTTAAAACCTAAAAAACAGCTAAACTGGGGTTAAATTTGTAAAGATTTTAGTAGAAATTTGAATATATTGATCTTAACTGCATTTTAGTTAAATGTGTATTTCAACCTGTCATAGGCCCTTTAAACCTGTCATGGGCCCTTTAAAATGTGTTTTCATGCAACTCATTTATTTAGTGCAGTTAGCAGTTCTACCGGACCCATGTCTTTTACTCGTGGGGCGTTTTAGGATCCACAAAACTCTTTTAATATTGATGGTGTTTGTCCTCCAACTTCTCTCTACAGTTACCTGCTCTTAGCTACTTCCCCTCGTGCAGAAGCCGGACTTGGCCTCGGTCTCTCGCTCCTCGGTCTGGGGATTGTTGGATCACGGCGCGGATCCCCCCTGAGAGGCCCTCGATGAAATTTTTATGTGTGGTGTGTGTTTTTGTCCCGCTTGTAAAGGGGGCAGAGCGTGCGTGCACCTGGCTCACTGCATTATTGAAACCAGCGCCAAGGAAGGAGGAAGACGAGGGGAAGGGGCCCGAGAAGAGCGCCGGGCGACCCGAAGAGGGAGAGGGGAGGCTGGGACGGGTGCTGCAAGGGTATGGGTCGTGTGCAGGGACGATGTTGAGGGGAATATGGGTGCACATGGCTGATTAGTGATTGAAAAGTGATAAAAAGTGCTGAATTGTTGGGTTTTTTTGGTTAAAGTTAGACCTTGATCCAGTCATTTCACACAAGTTTTGAGAGTTGAATTTGCATTTTTAAAGGAGACATACGCAAAGTCAACTTTAATTCATTCATTCATTTTCTAGCGCTTATTCCCGTTAGGGGTGACTGGAGCCTATCCCAGTGACTTTGGGCCTTAGGCGGGGTACACCCTGGACAGTGGCCAACTCGTCGCAGAAAACACAGAGAGACAGAGACAAGGACAGACAACCATTCACTCTCACATTCATACACTACGGACAATTTAGACCAGGCATGGCCAAATGCGGCCCTCAGACCAATTTTTCTTGGCCCTTAGTCTTCCTGGTGAACTGGCCCACATTGTCCTGATAAGTACTATTTACAGCACATTTCAGATTTTCTACAATTCTAACCTAAATAACTAACATTTTGGTGCGACACAGACCTGATATTAAGGCACTGAGACTGAATGTAGATGTGGTGGAGCTTAAAACATCAGATAAATGCAGCTTTTTTAACGTTTCGCGATTGATTTGTGGCCCTCCGCTTGGTCTGTATTTCAGTATGTGGCCCTCGATGGAAAAAGTTTGGACAGCCCTGATTTAGAGCAAGGGTTCTTAACCTTTTTTACCTTGAGGCCCGACTTTTTCCATCTAAAGTAACTCGAGGCCCAGTCTCATATTTAATGTATTGTATTTTAGTGATTGTGCTGCCCTCAAGGAGGTGCTCGCGGCCCTACTTTGGGCCCCGGCCCTATGGTTAAGAATCACTGATTTAGAGTTCTCAATTAACCTACACAATCATGTCTTTGGACGGTGGGAGGAGCCAGAGAACCCGGAGAGAACCCACGGTAACACGGGGAGGACATGCAGACTCCACCCAGAGAGATCATGTGATGTTGGGGTGGTCCGGGATTCGAACCCACGACCTCCTTATTGAGAGGCAGAAGCTCTAGCCGCTCTGCCACCGTGCACCGCTCATCATAATTTGACGCAAACTTGTATTTTGATTGATTCCTGCATGTTTGAGAAATCCCGTATTGTCCTGCAACTTAGGTTCACATGCTCGGAAAAATCCTGTTTTCACCCACCCCCTATCCCCGCCCACATCATTGTACATAGTTACAATTATTTGAAAATGACAGATATGAGTGATACTTGAAGGGTTCAATGTCATGTAGCTACGTTTCAAAAATAGAAGCACAACGACAATCTGCCGCTTGTTATGGTGAAACGTCACTGTAAAGAGGCGGGGCTTGGCAATTCTGCACTTTTGAACATGAAGTCAATGGACGGTTTCTAGTATTAAGCCGTTTTAGATCTAAATTGCAATTTAAAATGGACCAAATAATGTAAAATGATCTACTTGTGTTATAGTTCAAAACAAAATACATGTTAAAAAAAAGTACACGTCTCCTTTAAAGTGCTATGGAAAGCTAGCCAATAGCTCTTTACCCGTTGTTGACCTGTCTGACCTTTATCATGCTCATTCAAAAACAACTTATCCTGCAAATATTACAGCAAATCCTTCACACATGAAACCAAGGACGATGAATTTAACCACAGACAAGTCACTGAAGTTTGTTTACAACTTTTCAAACCATTTAAACTCTGCTCTCATCACAATCAAACTTGTTGTAAAGAATCCTTGCTGCAGAAGGTGGTACCACGACAGAGACACAGACAAGCCCCACGTTAAAGATGAATGAGAGGGTCCACCACCACCTCTCCAGCTCCTCTGTGTCCCCCTCCAGTGCATGTCTCTGGAGCAGAAGCCACTGCCGGTCGCCTCAATAATTCAACACAGGAGTGAGGGATGGCAGAGGGGGAAGGCAGGAGAGCAGTGTGGAGCAGAGCTGTGGGAGAAGCTAAAGATCTGCTGATGTCCACACAAACACTGGGCCTGACTCCAGTCCACACTGGTCCACGCTAACAGCCGTCCCTCACCTGTGTGCAACCCCTCACCTCTTATTTACCCCGGGGTGAGTGAACTGTGAGGGAACAACAACTCCTATAAAGCTTTTACACACTGCTCCTAACACCATTAAAGCCCAGGGTTAGGGCGCTGTGCAGCTGTGGACGGGTTTAGTGAGCGCTGGTCTGCTCTGACTGTGGTGCACAAGTGTAGCCCGGGCTGGTCCACATGCACCAGTACAGCACAAGTACAGGAGAACTACAGCACAACCACAGCACAAGTACAGCACAAGTACAGGAGAACTACAGCACAACCACAGCACAAGTACAGCACAAGTACAGGAGAACTAGAGCAGAACTAGAGCCGAGAGCGCGGAGTGCCAGGCTCCAGAGCGAACAACAGCCCGCTCCATGCTCTGCAGCCACAGCAGACAAAGGGCTCCTGAGCTAAGGCTCGGAGCTAACGCTAACTCTAATGAGAGGAACCACAATGCACCGTCACCAGTCCAGCCGTGTGGTCCACTGACCCCAGCTCTACACGGGGTCTGGACCGGTGTGTGCAGCGGAGCTCCAGCGGAGCACAGCGGCACCAGGGCCACAGTGGAGCCGGCTCCAGAGCTCCTCTCACGGACGGTGGCCGTGTGGACTCGGGCTCTTTGTGAACCTGTAGCGTGTCCATGAACACTTCAGATACAATGCTCTGAACAGCTGGACTCTATTTTAGCCGGACTGGTCTGTCCGAGCGACACAAAGCAGCGGCCACACTGCCCCGCGCTTCCCGCTTCACGCGCATTGTTCCCCGGCGTGAGGAGCCCGTGAGGAGCCCGTGAGGAGCCCGTGAGGAGCCCGGGAGGAGCCCGTGAGGAGCCCGGGAGCCCCGGCTCTGTGTCCGCACTAAACCATCCCCGTGAGCTCCGTCCGCTCCCGGAGCTCACATGTGCCCGCACTCCCTCAACTACAGCTGCAACTTTAGGAGTTGAGGAGCTGCTGGGACAGAGCTCCAGCGGAGCTAGCTCCGGCTAACTTAGCCCCGTCTCATGCCCGAGTTTGAGATGCTGTGCACCGCTACTTTGGAGCTCTACAGCCGGGCGCAGCGCCTCAGATCCCCGATGCACACAGCCTGGAGGACGGGCTCCCCGGGCTCCGGTCCCCGGGCTCCGGTCCCCGGGCTCAGGTCCCCGGGCTCCGGCTCTGCTCCCCGGGCTCTGCTCCCGGCTCCACAGCGGTCTGTGCTTGTGCCAGGCTGGATGGACTTGGATGTACTTACTTTTCTCGTGCTTGGCTGTCGGAGGGGACCACGGCTCCTTTGCCCTTGCCGTACATGTTGGAGGCTGTTGTGACACTTTATCTGAGCCCACTCGGCACCTGTCAAAGAAAGCTCCGAGGAAAAGCCCGTGTGTCCATAGCTCCGGTCAGTGTTGTGTCCTGTCTCTGCGCGCTCTCTCTCGCTCCGCTCCGCTTTTTTTCTACATCCCCAACATTGCCCACAAATCAGGAGCCTGCGCCGGGCCGCTTGAAACCGTCCGCTGTGGAGCTTTTTTTTTTTTTCAATCGCTGTTCCGGGAGCAGGGCTGCGCCCCTCCGCTGCGCGCCGGTGGGGGCTTCTTAAAGCCACAGCGACGCACTTTTACTCAACTTCGCTCAAGTTCAAGTTCTTTTGAGTAGGCCTTCAACTTTAGGCCGTACATTAGGCCTATAATCGTGTGCTGCATCAGTGTGAGGCTCCTTACGTCTGTGATGATCGGCTCTTCTTCCACACACGCCCCACACAGAGCGCTTTGTTCACTAAACAGCTCCACACCGGCTCAGGCTGAGGCTTGTGTGACTCCAAACGCTGTGGGTCAGCCATAGGTCAATGATAATTACTCAAATGAATCGTTGCATATCACATTTAATGACAGCTGCTTTGACTACTGTACAATACTCACTACTATTACTACAAACATTAGATATTAGAGTATTGTACCAGGTACCATCAGGCAGGACCTGCCATCAGCCCTGGGCCTCCATTTCTTATGCTGTTCCCAACCTCCCAGACTCACCTAAGCAGCAGAACAAAGGTGTGTTCACATTAAAATGGTCCAGTCAGGTCAAAGGTCTGAATAATCTCACCAACGGAGTTTGAAACTTAAACATTGTACATGCAATTAATGAATTATACCAGATAAACCAATACATAACCGGCCATAGAACATGTTGTAGGCCCCTGACTCATAAAGGTGTGCTCTCCTCTTAAACAACACAACAGCACCAAGTTCAGGACATGGCTCTCTAAGTTCTATGTCCTGTATCTTCACGAGGCCGAGGCCTGTGCTCCGTGGACCACGCTGTGTCCAGCCGGCTCTGAGCTGAGGCCACAGCCTGACGTTTCCTCCAGATGCCCTTCCATCGCTGATGTTTGGATGCACCTCTCCTCCCCTGGCCACATGCGCTGAGTGCCTGTCCCTTTAAGAGTGTGCGCCGAGGCTGGAGCGGGTTTGTGTGGACCCTGTGTGTGCTCCAGTGTGTGCGCTAAAGTGTGTTGTGTTTTGCGTTTCTTGCTCTGGGAAGGGCACAGCTGACTGTCTGTCTGCGCGCGCTGGTGTCAGCGTGCACGGCGCGAGTGTGCACGTACGAGCGTGCGCGTGCATGCGTCTGTGCGTGCGTCTGTGCGTGCGTGAGGGAGAGAGAGCAGAGTAGGACAGAGGAGGTACATTTATGTGAGCGCTGCACGCCTGTCTTTTTACAAGAGGATACACATACCACATAAGGAGCGCGAGGCTTTCAGGGTTTAGCCAAATCCAACACAAACGCCTTCATTTGACCAAACACATAATAATCCATTTCTGTCAATTAATGGTGCAGTGATAATTACAATAAAATGTGTGACAAACAAGTCTTTTGTGCTTAGTATGTACTTTAAAGTTCTTATTCCTACAACAATTACAAAAACACAACTAATTTAATGACATTATAAATATCACACTAAATCATCTTATATGAGACTTTAACCTTGTTTCTTCATCATTAGTTTACTCAGCTGTATTTAGATTGATTTCTGAATGTTTGAGTTAATCCTGTATTGTCCTGCAACTGAGGCTCCAGTGTTCAGAAAAAATCCAGTTTTCCCCTACCCCCTATCCCCGCCCACATCCTGTACTGTTACAATTATTAGACCTCAAGTCACGCACAAAGGGTTAAAATGTGCAGTATGCAAAAATAACACTTAAACAATTAAGTGTTATTAACATTAACATTTTAATTAAATAATTAAAATGTGTTTCTTGTTACAGTGAAACGTCATCATGAGGAGGCGGGGCTTATCAGTTCTGCAGTTTTGAACAGGAAGTCAAAGATTCCATTTCTTAAAGGACACATGCTCTGCTACAGTGACTTGTTTATTAGAAAGTCCTCCCCCCTCCAAGCGTGAAAAACACTTCCGCTTGAACTTCCTTGTTCTGGGACGTTTTTCCAGAGCAAAAGTTGGAATATGTTTATCTTACTTGTATTAGTTACAGGAGTAGTATTTTGACTCATTTGACTAAAATGCAGTTAAGATAAATATATTCACATTTCTACTTAAATCTTTACAAATTTAACCCCAGTTTAGCTGTTTTTTAGGTTTTACATTTTACTTCCTGGTTGTAAAGTATGACATCACACTAGGAAATCACCATAGCAACCACACTGTACACTGGGCCAAAACTCATCTAATGTCACAGATTTTGTTCATTTGACAAAGAAAAACACATGTGACACCTTTATTTTGTTGAATCAGAGTTTAAAGCGTCAAAAAAGTAGTTTATTTTGTGTAAATTATGTATAACCTTTGTCTCCCCAGTGTGATGTCATCAGTTTGTTTACTTCCTGTAATTTTCAACCGATTTTTCAACTTTACTCCACAAACAGCGACCTGATTGGTGTAAAACTATAATTTGTATTTACAAGAGGTATTGATACACTGAAGAAAGTCACAATTAGAAAATCATAAAAACCTGTCATAGGCCCTTTAAATGAGAAGCCGTCCTCTGGAGCACACGTGTCATGACGGCAGCATCGATCTGAACCGTGAGGACACTTCTGCTCCAGGTCTGAGACTCAAAATGTTTCTCACAAATGTTTGCATTATTCATTTTTCAAGTTTTGTTCACTTTTGACATAATTGTGGTATTGTATTCATCTTATTCCTGAAGTTGTCTTACGCGCCGCCGCCTTTTTTCCGTTGTATTAGTTCACACGGAGCAGACGAGCTCAACAGAAAATAAGTTCTACTCGACTAAAAAGCCGTTTTCAGACTGACCAGGAAATCGTTGTGTTGTGACTTGTTGTTGCTCGTGTTCATTAAACATTTTACACAAATCAATCTACTTTATGTAACATTTTAGCGTCAGACTTTTCCCTTGTTCGTCATTAGCTTTAACGGAGTTCTCGTCAAACGAAAGTGCGTTTACAACAAAAGTGGGCGGGGCAGAATAAGGTCAATACTTTCAATTTTTCCTTGTTCCAGTGAATGTTTTTTATACTTTTACACATTATGGTGGTCTACAACTTTTGGCTCTTTCAGTGTCAAGTGTTACTGTTTGTGGAATAAAGTCCAAATATACAAACTCATCTAAGTCACAAATTTAACACAAATTCTATGAAAATGTCACTTTTGGCCCTCATGTATGTGAAAGTCTCCTCTCTCCTTCCTCTTTTCCTCCTCTTCTTCCTCTTTTCCTCCTCTCCTTCCTCTTTTCCTCCTCTTCTTCCTTCTCTCTTCCTCATAGTGTCGTTCTATCTTCCTCCTTCCTTGTTTCCTCATTCTCCTCTCATCCTCATCATCATGTCTTCCTCCTCTTCCTTTACTCCTCGTTCTATCCTTCTCCTTTTACCGTCTCTTCTTCCTTCTCTTCTTTCCTTCTTTCTTCCTTTTCTTCCGCCTCCCCATCCTCCTTTTCCCCTCCTCTTTTTACCGTATCATCTTCTTCTTCTCCTCATCCTCCTGACCTCCTCTCTTGCTTCTTCCGCCTCTCCTCTCTTCCTCTTTTCTTCATCCTCCTCCTCCCTTCCTCTTTTACTCTCCCTTCTCTCTTCCTCCTCCTCATCCTCCTCTCATGCTCTTTTCTTGCTGCTCTTCTACTCTCCTCCTCTCTTCTTCTTCTCTTCATCCTCCTCTTCTCTTCCTCTTCTCCTCCTCCTCCACCTCTCTCCCTCTTCTCTTCCTACTCCTCACCTTCTCTCTCACTTCTTCCTTCCCTCTTCTCTTCATCCTCCTCTCATGGTCTTTTTTCTTCCTCTTCTCTTCCTCCTCCTCTTCTCCCTCCTCTCGTCCTCTCCTCCTCCTCATCTCTTCCTTTTCACTTCATCCTCTCACATCCACTCTTCCTCCTCTTCTCCCTCTTCTCTTCCCCTTTTTCCTCCTCTCTTCCTATTCTCTTCCTCCTCCTCTCATCTTCTTTCTCCCTCTTCTCCTCATCCTCCTTCTCTTATCCCTTATCTCTTCCCCTTCTCTGCATCCTCTTTTATTCTCCTTCTCTTCTCCTCCTCTCATGCTCTTCTCCTCTTCGTCCTCTCATCTTCTCTCTCTCTTCTTCCTTCCCTCTTCTCTTCCTCCTCTTATCTTCTTTCTCCCTCTTCTTCTTCCTCCTTCTCTTCTCCTCTCATGCTCTTCTCCTCTTCCTCCTCTTCTCTCTCTTTTCTTCTCCTTCTCTCTTCCTCCTTCTCTTCTCCTCCTCTCATGCTCTTCCTCCTCTCATCTTCCCTCTCTCTCCTCTTTCTCTTCCCCCCTCTTTCTTCTTCTCCTCTCTCTCTCCTCCTCTCATGCTCTTCTCCTCTTCCTCCTCTCATCCTCTTTTCTTCCTCCTCTTTTCTTCTCCTTCTCTTCTCCTCCTCTCATGCTCTTCTCCTCTTCCTCCTCTCCTCCTCTCTCTCTCTTTCTCTCTCTCTCTCTTCTCTTCTCTCTTCCTCCTCTCTCTCTTCTCTTCTCCTCCTCCTCTCATCCTCTTCTCTCTTCTCTCTCTCCTCTCTCTCTCTTTTCTCTCTCTTCTCCTTCTCTTCTCCTCTTCTCTTCTTCTCCTCTCATGCTCTTCTCCTCTTCCTCCTCTCCTCTTCTCTCTCTTTTCTTCTCCTTCTCTCTTCCTCCTTCTCTTCTCCTCCTCTCATGCTCTTCTCCTCCTCTCCTCTTCTCTCTCTTTTCTTCTCCTTCTCTCTTCCTCCTTCTCTTCTCCTCCTCTCATGCTCTTCTCCTCTTCCTCCTCTCATCTTCTCTCTCTTTTCTTCCTCCTCTTTTATTCTCCTTCTCTTCTCCTCCTCTCATGCTCTTCTCCTCTTCCTCCTCTCATCCTCTTTTCTTCCTCCTCTTTTCTTCTCCTTCTCTTCTCCTCCTCTCATGCTCTTCTCCTCCTCCTCCTCTCCTCTTCTCTCTCTCTTCTTCCTTCCCTCTTCTCCTCTTCCTCCTCTCCTCTCTCTTCTTCTTTCTCCTTCTCTCTTCCTCCTTCTCTTCTCCTCCTCTCATGCTCTTCTCCTCCTCCTCCTCTCCTCTTCTCTCTCTCTTCTTCCTCCTCTTCTCTTCTCCTCCTCTCATGCTCTTCTCCTCTTCCTCCTCTCATCTTCTCCTCTTATCTTCTCTCTCTCTTCTTCCTTCCCTCTTCTCTTCCTCCTCCTCTCATCTTCTTTCTCCCTCTTCTCTTCCTCCTCCTCTCATCTTCTTTCTCCCTCTTCTCTTCCTCCTCCTCTCTTCTTCTTTCTCCTTCTCTCTTCCTCCTTCTCTTCTCCTCCTCTCATGCTCTTCTCCTCTTCCTCCTCTCTTCTCTCTCTTCTTCTTTCTCCTTCTCTCTTCCTCCTCTTCTCTTCTCCTCTCATGCTCTTCTCCTCCTCTCCTCTTCTCTCTCTCTTCTTCTTTCTCCCTCTTCTTCTTCCTCCTTCTCTTCTCCTCTCATGCTCTTCTCCTCTTCCTCCTCTCATCTTCTCTCTCTTTTCTTCCTCCTCTTTTATTCTCCTTCTCTTCTCCTCCTCTCATGCTCTTCTCCTCTTCCTCCTCTCATCTTCTCTCTCTCTTCTTCCTCCTCTCTTTTTCTATCTCTCCTCTCTTCTCCTCTCTCTCTCTTCTCTCCTCTCTCTCTCCTCTTCCTCCTCTCATCTTCTCTCTCTTTTCTTCCTCCTCTCTTCCTCCTTCTCTTCTCCTCCTCTCATGCTCTTCTCTTCTTCCTCCTCTCCTCTTCTCTCTCTCTCTTCTTCCTTCCCTCTTCTCCTCTTCCTCCTCTCCTCTCTCTTCTTCTTTCTCCTTCTCTCTTCCTCCTTCTCTTCTCCTCCTCTCATGCTCTTCTCCTCCTCCTCCTCTCCTCTTCTCTCTCTCTTCTTTCTCCTCTTCTCTTCTCCTCCTCTCATGCTCTTCTCCTCTTCCTCCTCTCATCTTCTCCTCTTATCTTCTCTCTCTCTTCTTCCTTCCCTCTTCTCTTCCTCCTCCTCTCATCTTCTTTCTCCCTCTTCTCTTCCTCCTCCTCTCTTCTTCTTCCTCCTTCTCTTCTCCTCCTCTCATGTTCTTCTCCTCTTCCTCCTCTCCTCTCTCTTCTTCTTTCTCCTTCTCTCTTCCTCCTCTTCTCTTCTCCTCCTCTCATGCTCTTCTCCTCTTCCTCCTCTCCTCTTCTCTCTCTTCTCTTCCTCCTCCTCTTATCTTCTTTCTCCCTCTTCTTCTTTCTCCTTCTCCTCTTCCTCCTCTCCTCTTCTCTCTCTCTTCTTCCTCCTCTGCTCTGACCCACTTTCCCTCCGTCTTGGTTCTTTCCGTCCCACATCCCTACATCTCTGCTCTGGTCACATGACACTTCTTTTACATCTTCACCCTTCACTGTCCATCCTTTTCCTGATCCAAACCCTCTTTTGTCACTTGTGTACTTCGCTCTTAAAGGTGCCGCCCGTGTTACTCTCCAGCAGAAAAGTTCCGCACTGAGCTTGTTGTTATGCCGTGTGTCGGTGCTTGTTGTTTGGAATGTTCTACAGTCTGCAATTAAAGGGCCTGTACCTGATTTATAACCCTCGAGACAGAAACCTGTTTTAGTGTGAACTGTTAGCCCCGCCCACGTCGTCTTTCCTTTCACTCAATATCACACCATGACGCAATTTGTTTTTAGCATTTTTGAAACAGAATCACATGTCTGGAATAGAGTCAAGCCGTTATTTTCCCATGATTCATAGTGTACGATATGCCTGATTGGTTGAAAAGAGGTGACCCTGGCAAACACTTCTGCACGAGTTCTTTCCAAACAAATGATGCCCAGATCATACATTACAAACCCAATGTTTTTCCATGAAGTTGCTTCTATGAAACAATGTGTGATGTAAAGAAAATGTATCTTAACTAGAGTAAATAAAAATCAGGTACAGGCCCTTTAAGTATAGAATTAGAGTTTTATTGCAAAACTTTTCCCATGGAGATAGATTTGATGCGTGCAATAAACTCTCATTTGTCACTCTCACAAACGCACTCTCGTTCAGCACATGTCAACACTAGGAGGGTGAAGTGCTTTGCCCAAGGACACTACAATAGTATGTGCTACAGCCCCTCAGCTTCATAGATCTGATGAAATCGGGCGTTGGAAAGATACGCCTGTAGTTACTGGGCTTATTCCATGGATGTATTAAATGAAGTGGATAAGCCACGCCCCCTCTGTCTGTGTCCCAGATTGATTAGTGGTCGTGTGAGGTACTGCAGCCTCTTGGAACCAGCCTTTTTCTAAAATGTCACATTATAATCACAGACAGGACTGAATTATTATCAGTATTTAAATAAAATAGAAGGAAATGTTCTTTTCTACCGTTTATAAAATCACACAAATTACCGTTTTTATATGAAGTGACGTCACACAAACATGTGCGAGTCACATGAACGAGCGTCGGACGATACAAACAGAAGCTCGTGGAAAAGGCTCGACTAGAGACACCTGTAAGTTGTATTTTATTTCATTTCAGACGCTTCACGTGTGTCTAACATGAAGAACACAATTACAATCACACAAGCTAACGCTAACACAAAGACCTGCAGCTGCTGGTCGTTCACGTCGCTCAAAGCATCATGGGGGATTGTGGTCACGTGGCGCCCTAAAGCAAAGATGGCCGCCTCCGTATCAGGAAGTAAAGCAAAGATGGCCGCCTCCGTATCAGGAAGTAAAGCAAAGATGGCCGCCTCCGTATCAGGAAGTAAAGCAAAGATGGCCGCCTCCGTATCAGGAAGTAAAACAAAGATGGCCGCCTCCGTATCAGGAAGTAAAGCAAAGATGGCCGCCTCCTTATCAGGAAGTAAAGCAAAGATGGCCGCCTCCGTATCAGGAAGTAAAACAAAGATGGCCGCCTCCGTATCAGGAAGTAAAGCAAAGATGGCCGCCTCCGTATCAGGAAGTAAAGCAAAGATGGCCGCCTCCGTATCAGGAAGTAAATGCGGAAGTAAGAAACTTTTTTGGGGTCATGCACCAATGAGCTCACTCCATAGGGATAAACAGGGCGGCCATTTTGGATTCATCTTCCAGGTTTTATTATAGTTCTATGGTCTCATGTCACTCTGCAGGACGTCTTTTGAATTACAAGGACTCCCCTAAAAAAAGATTATAATATCAGTTGGATTTTATTACTGTAGTTTAAAGTAAAGATAAACATGTAGTAAAAAAATACACATTCGCTAACACATTTATTAACCGTCTCTGACACAAGTAACATTGTAATTGTCAATCTAAAGAATTTAAAAATTGCGACAATTACACCGCAGGACATTTCGGCCTTTTTTCTTCAACATATAAAAAGTTAAACACAGCTTCAATTTAAAACGGCGCATACTTTAAATCAGGCATGTCCAAACTCAGGCCCGGGGGCCAAATGCGGCCCTCAGACCAATTTTTCTTGGCCCTTAGTCTTCCTGGTGAACTGGCCCACATTGTCCTGATAAGTACTATTTACAGCACATTTCAGATTTTCTACAATTCCAACCTAAATAACTAACATTTTGGTGCCACACAGACCTGATATTAAGGCACTGAGACTGAATGTAGATGTGGTGGAGCTTAAAAC
This sequence comes from Rhinogobius similis, assembly GCA_019453435.1. Taxonomy (NCBI): domain Eukaryota; kingdom Metazoa; phylum Chordata; class Actinopteri; order Gobiiformes; family Gobiidae; genus Rhinogobius; species Rhinogobius similis. Next base: position 5,696,728 of record CM033620.1, on the reverse strand, counting down.
ATCAGATAAATGCAGCTTTTTTTAACGTTTCATGATTGATTTGTGGCCCTCCGCTTGGTCTATATTTCAATATGTGGCCCTCGATGGAAAAAGTTTGGACAGCCCTGATTTAAAGACACATCACAAAGTACAAACACTGCAAAAAATAAGAAAAATAAACTCAAAATGAGACCTTTTTACCCTAATTTAAGTGAATTTATCTGCCAGTGGAATAAGATTATTTTACTTATCAAGTTTACTTAAAACAAGTCAAATAATGTCAATTTGAAGTAGTCCTGTCAAGTGAAAAAATCTTAAAATAGGACTTTTAAGATTAATTTGCTTAATTCAAGTAAATTTAACTAAGTTAGATAATCCCTTTTTGTTGTGTTGAATGTTTTGGAGTGAAATTCGGACATTTCATTCCAAAACGGCGTTACAGCACCGCGATATCAAAGTCTAAAATTTCACGTCGCTACAGTTCATTACAGCACAACTTTAAGGCGGCACAAATGAGTGTGAATGTGCGTGTGTGTGTGGAGACGTCTGCAGATTGCTAGGTGTGGATTCTAGAGGCTTAGGTTAATTGACGCTGAAAAAGAGGTGGGTGTGTCTCCCCCCTTTACACTGCCTTATTTACATAGTTAAGCTGTAATTAGCCTAACGAAGCCCCTATCCCCCTATAACACTCCCCCCCGCGCCATCCATCCCATCGCCATAACAGGTTTTCGGGGCTCAATCACAACCCAAACCTGTATTTTTCATCACTCCAGAGCCCTCCGCATTCAGCCGTTCATGTCTAATTGAATGGGGGCTTTTGCAACGCCAATCAGCCAGTTTGTTGGGTTATTTCTATCAGGACTCATTGAAGGCAAAGAGAGGAGAGAGAGCAGAGAGAGAGAGAGGGGGGAGAGAGAGAAGGGGGGAGGTAGTCATTCCAGCACTCAGCAATCACTTCCTTCCTCCTTTCCCCGTCTCCTCTGCAGCCGTTTGGATCTAACATGCAAAGTACGAGCTGTGTGTGATGAGAACGTGGCTATATTTAAACCTATTGTTACACAGAATGAAGGGACGCCGAAGTACGTATTAAAAGGATGGAAATGGAATTCACGGGGAAAAAAATTTGCATGTGGAAAATGTTTTGTGAGAGGATTTTAACGCAAAAGTTGTTTTATTTAAAGGGGACGTGCCCTGCTGCAGTGACTTTTTGAGCGTTTGTTCTAACAATGTTCCGTCGTTACTTTAGTTTGAGGAATGCTGGTTAGAAAATCCTCTCCCTCCGAGCGTCAAAAACACTTCCTGCTGAACTCCTTTGATGACGGATGTTTTTCCGAGTTTGGACGTCACTTATCCAAGAATCTTCTGCTGTTTTAAGTCTTAAATCATCACCAGACTCGTTCTGAGTGTTTCTGCCTCTAAACACAATCACGACAAGCTAACTATCTCACTCGTCATTCATCAGTAATCCATGTATAAGCTTGTGTAAGCGCTATGCAGCTAGTAGATGGCGCTTAAACTCAGTAAGTCCCAAGGCAAACAAAAGTGTTTGTTTTTCTAAAACATGAGATGCTAAACTTAAAGGACACATATTTGGCCACAGTGATATTTTTGAGCTTTTAACCCTAACTCTGTTCTAACAATGTTTCGTCATCAAAAACATAACACAAATATACCCGAAGTTACATTTAGCTGCATTCAGGCTGTTTTGAGAAATGCTAGTTGGAAAATCCTCTCCCTCCGAGCGTCAAAAACACTTCCTACTGAACTCCCTTGATTTGGGGCGTTTGTTTAGATCATCTACGTCACTGATCTGAGAATCTTCTGCTGTTTGTAGTCCTTAAATCATCACCAGACTCGTTCTGAGCGTTTCCTCCGTTCACTGCTCGTACTGGATTGATTATTGTGTCGCACATTCTCTTAAAGAGATAACATGACTAAAATGTGTAAAGCGCTAGGCGCCATCTACTGGCTGGATGCACTCAGTAAGTGTCATTGCAGACAGCTGAGAAAAACTTTAATTATTTCATAATAAACTTTTTTTTGTTTCAAAACATGAGATGGCAAATTTGAGGTAAGAGCATGTTTAAAGGCCACAACAATATGAACAATGCATCATAGTTTGTCCTTTTTCTATAATATTTAAAGGAGATATATTTAACTTTGATGAAACAGTGTTTCCTCGTCATTAGTTCACTTCATGAACATCATGTTTGAGTTAATCCTGTGTAGATACAGTTGTGTCATATTAGGGGGCGTGTCTAATGTGGGAGAAAACTCTCCGTTGATTCAATACGAAACCCATCCTTTTCCCTCTTCTAAGAGCTTGCATTTCCTGATGAATTATATCTATTTTAAAGGGCCTCTGACAGGTTGAAGTACTCATTTTACTAAAACACAGTCAAGATCATTATATTTAAGATTCTGCTAAAGAATCTTCAATTTTTTTATTCCTGTTTGGCATTTTTTTAGGTTAAAATGTTTACTTCCTGGTAGTAAATGATGACATCACACTAGGAAATTCTGTAACTATTACCTAGCAACCATGTCATACACCTCTAATGTCACAGAAATAATAATTTATCAAATAAAAATATGTTGGAACCCCTTCATTTCGTTGAATTGATGTTTGACGGATCAGAAAAATTTGTTTTTTGGTTGAAAATTGTCCCTGGTGAGTCTCCCTACTGTGATGTCGTCGTGTTTTGGAACTCTGCTCTACTTCCTGTAAATTTCAACATATTTTTCAGCTTTTCTTCACAAACGGACACTTGATTGGTGTAAAACTATCATAAATATTCACAATAGGGTTTATATAAAGTCAAAACTAGAAAATCATAAAAACCTGTCATACGCACTTTAAGCACAATCACATCGAGTCACAACCAAGTTTTAACAGATATTGTTGACCTTGCATTACGTCAGGAAAGAAAACAGATTGTTCTCTTGTAAAAATACAGCCGGCGACGCTAGCATTGCAGTAACTACGATTAGAATTCATTCACATGCGAGCCACTTGACCTCTTTGTGTTTCTATTTGGCACAAAATCTCCTAAACTTGGTGTCTGCTCTTGTTTGTTTTTTTTGGCTTGATTTGACGGGTCAGAGCGGGAGAGACATGCAGCAAAGTGTCACGAGCTCTTGTAGTTGTTGAACAGTGGGTGAAAGAGCAGCTCTGACACATTGAAATGAATGGATCGTTTCCCCCCCTTTGATGTCGACTGGATCTATTGTCCTGCAACTGAGGCTTGAGTGCTCAGAATAGACCTGTTTTCACCTTCCCCCTACCCCCGCCCACATCCTGTACTTATGGAATTATTTGAAAAATGTAGACTCCGGCCTCTAAGTCGATTTGTTGAAGGGAATTTTTTCAAATTGAGGAACATTTACAAAATTATTACTGAACAACCTGTATTTAAGAAAGTGCACATGATTTATGGGTCGTTTAAAGTAAGTGACGGTTAAAAACTCTTTCTTGAAGTTCTTGAGTTGAGTTTTTTTGCCAGATATAAACTAATTATAAGCTGTGGTGGAAGAAGTACTCAATGAAGTAAAAGTATGAAAAAAATACTCAAGTAATAGTATCTCATACAAAAATTAAAGGGCGTATGACAGGTTGTATGATTTTCTAATTTTGACTTTCTTCAGTGTGTTAATACTTGTTGTAAATATAAATTATAGTTTTGCACCAATCAGGTCGCTGTTTGTGGAGAAAAGTCGAAAAATATGTTGAAAAATACAGGAAGTAAACAAACTGATGACATCACACTGGGGAGACAAAGGTTATGCATCATTTACACAAAATAAACTACTTTTTTGACCCTTACACGTCGATTTAACAAAATAAAGATGTTCAAATGTGTTTCTCTTTGTCAAATGAACAAAATCTGTGACATTAGATGAGTTTTGGCCCAGTTTACAGTGTGGTTGCTATGGTGATTCCCTAGTGTGATGTCATACTTTACAACCAGGAAGTAACATTTAAAACCTAAAAGAATCACTAAACTGGGGTTAAATTTGTAAAGATTTGAGTAGAAACTTGAATATATTTATCTTAACTGCATTTTAGTTAAATGTGTATTTCAAACTGTCATAGGCCCTTTAAGCAAAAGTATTTAAATATCCCTTTAGATTTTTATTTTTATAGTTAAAACAAAGTAAACACAAAAGCCTCTGTATGGAGTTCTGTTTTGTTTTGCTTTTGTTTTCACACTTGTACTCAAAACCTTTAGATCAGGCCTAATCAACTTGCGGCCTGGGGGCCAGATCAGGCCCTTCAAGCAATCTGATCTGGCCGTGACTCATTTTCTAAATGTTGAAAAATATATTATCTCTTGTTTACTTATCTCCTGTTGACTGGTTTAATTCTGATTTGTACAGTTTATACTTTTTTGGTCCAGGTTTAGTCCTCTCTTCATTCTGATTTAGACCTTGTTTGGTCCAGGTTTAGTCCTCTCTTCATTCTGATTTAGACCTTGTTTGGTCCAGGTTTAGTCCTCTCTTCATTCTGATTTAGACCTTGTTTGGTCCAGGTTTAGTCCTCTCTTCATTCTGATTTAGACCTTGTTTGGTCCTGGTTTAGTCCTCTCTTCATTCTGATTTAGACCTTGTTTGGTCCAGGTTTAGTCCTCTCTTCATTCTGATTTGACCTTGTTTGGTCCAGGTTTAGTCCTCTCTTCATTCTGATTTAGACCTTGTTTGGTCCAGGTTTAGTCCTCTCTTCATTCTGATTTAGACCTTGTTTGGTCCTGGTTGAGGGAAAACATGGACTAAACTGGGACTAAACCTAGAATAAAACCAGGACTAGACCATGACCAAACCAAATCAGCATCAAACTGGGCTCAGAACAGGACCAAATGTGAACGCAGCCCTAATTTATTTATGTTGTAGTTTATTATTATTGAACCATCTCGCACTCTGAGGACCTCAGGGACGGGCCTCCTGTTGGTGCCTAGAGTCAGGACTAAACATGGACCCGGCCTCCTGCTGGCACCAGCAGGAGGCCGGTCCATGTTTAGTCCTGACTCTAGGTCCCTGAGGTACAGGACATTTCTACTTGTAAAAAGTTTAAATAAAATTTTGCGTTGTGTAATATCCATAACATAACAGTTTCCAAAAAACACCCATTTCTTGGACTGGCCGCCCGCCGGCAAAAGCAAACGGCTCACTCTGAGATCTGACCCCCCCGAACAGAGAGCAGGCTGCCTCCCCCGCCCAAACCACACGCCTCCCCCGCCCAACCCACGACGAAGCCTAGAGTGGAGATGGTGCATGCGCCGTGTGCTCCGGTAAACAGCGATACACAAACACTGAATAAACATTTTCTGGTCCTGACGGTGCGTCGTGCTGAGTCCTACGTCCTGGATCTGACCTGGAGTTTGACGTGCTCCAGGGCCTCAACCACGGACGTGCCGTTTGGTAAATAACAAGCTAACTCTTCTATCTGTCGTATCCATCGTGTAATTACTGTGTAGCATTAGCATTAGCTGTTTTTATTCTTCCTGGAGGCGTGGCTTAAACACCGCGTCATCTTAGTGAGGAGCCCCCGTCTGCTGCTCAGCCGAGGGGGACGGAAAAGACAGTTCTCTAGTGAAAACATGAGGGAATCAATCAAAAAACCACTTTGGGCACAACATACGAGGCCCAAATAGCACTGGAGGAAGGTTAAAACCTCTGAAAAGTCCATTTTGCATGATATGGGACCTTTAAAACATTAGATAAATGCAGCTTTTTTTAACGTTTCGCGATTGATTTGTGGCCCTCGATGGAAAAAGTTTGGACACCCCTGGACTAAAGTAAACTGCAGAAACCTAATTTTTTTAACTTAAGTGTAGCATTGTGACTCTTTTCTACCACTGTGTGACGCGTCCCTCCCCCCTGTAGGTCGGACCTGTGGCAGCTCCGTTCCTCCACGGCCTCCCCGCTCGCTCGCTCGCTCGCCCGCCCGTGCATTCCCCTCTCTGCCCTTCCTATTTCACCAGGAATTTAATCTTTCCAGCCATCGTTGTTTTTCCTCTCCCCTATTTTTACTGCCGCCGCTGCTGCTGCTGCTGCCGAGGAGGACCACAGGCTGCCTCTGTACGCTCCTCGTGCCCCACCTCCCCCAAGTCCCTCCCTCACCCCTTCAGCCTCTCTCTCTCTCTCCTCGTGTATCTATGTTTGTCGACCTCTCTGTTACTCATCGGTTCGCCACATACCTTTTTGTTTCGGTGTGACTCAAGCTGGCATTTAAAGGGGCTTGAAATAAACGTTACTTCAAAGATTGAGCGCAGATCGGCAACGGATTCCAACACGGGGCAAACTGCGCTCTGCTGGAGGTGAAGGACATGGCTCAGGACGTCTTCAGACATGTGAATATAGAGGACTGGAGTGTAATTGTTAAATTGATGTGATTTTAGCTTGAAAATGTGACGTCCAAATCATTCACAACTATTGGACACATCGTGATTCCCTTTTCTTTAGATCTTGATGTATTGGAAGCGATTACTGACTGTATTATTCCATCAATCTTGTTTTTTTTTTTCTTTTTTTGACACGAAGGTTTTATTAGACAGGACAGCTGCAGCGTGAAATGGGGAGGGAGAGGGTATTCACCTTATTCTGCCCCGCCCACTTTTTGCCAGATACGCACTTTTGTTGTAAACGCACTTTCGTTTGACGAGAACTCCATTAAAGCTAATGACGAACGAGGGAAAAGTCTGACGCTAAAATGTTACATAAAGTAGATTGATTTGTGTAAAATGTTTAATGAACACGAGCAACAACAAGTCACAACGCAACGATTTCCTGGTCAGTCTGAAAACGTCTTTTTAGTCGAGTAGAACTTATTTTCTGTTGAGCTCGTCTGCTCCATGTGAACTAATACAACAGAAACAAGACGGCGGAGCGTACGACAACTTCAGGAATAAGGAGAATAGACATTCGGCATATGGTCAAGGCCCAGAATCAAACCCATGATTTGAGTTCCGCACATGATCTGGGATGGATTAGTAAAACATCAGAAAAAGGCAGAACATTCAGACAATTACTTGAAGCTGCTTGTGCGATGCGTCACATCAGTGGAGCGAGCCGAGACATCAGACTTTTGTTGATTTTAGTTCAGAGAACAGCACAGGCACCATCCCCATCCCTCAGGCCTTTGCCCACACCACAGTTGTGTCCTGTTATTGGTGCGCTCCACCGGAGTGCAACTTAATGCAGCCTGTGAACTCACAAATACTGTGCATGGTAATCAAATAACTGCTGAAGGAGGTGACAGACCCTTCCAGGACTGACACGTTTAATAGAAACGTTCTACCTCATTCATTTTAATCCATTAGTTTGTAGTTTGTAGACAGCATAGACAAGTGGTTGTTGTGTATCTGCTGATCACCAGCTCTGATTGGGTAAACATGGGATAGCGTGTTGTTGACTTGCTAGTGTGTATTAAAGGGCCCCTGACAGGTTGGACCACTCATTTGACTAAAATGGAGTTAAGTTAAATACGTTACAAATTTTGTTAAAATACTTCACACATGTTATACTGGTTTAGCGGTTTTTTAGGTTTTTTGTTTTACTTCCTGGTTGTAAAGTATGACATCACACTAGGAAATTACCATAGCAACCACACTTTACACAGGGCCAAAACTCATCTAATGTCACAGACTTTTTATTTTACAAATAAAAACACATGCAAATGCTTTAGTCTGTTGAATCAATGTGTAAAGGGTCAAAAAAAGTTGTTTCTTTTGTGTAAATTATGCACAACCCTTGTCCCCCCAGTGTGATGTCATCAGTTTGTTTACTTCCTGTAATTTTCAACATATTTTTCAACTTTTCTCCACAAATGGCTGCTTGATTGGTGTAAAACTAAAATGCATACGTACAACTGGTATTACTTCACCAGATAAAGTCAAAATTGAAAAATGATGAAAACCTGTCATACGCACTTTAAGAGTCAATGTCTCACTACACTGCACTTATGTAGAATGTGTGGTGTCTGATGGAATAAAACACACTTTTATCATCAAACTGTTGTTATCTGCTATAATAATATATAACATTAGATTTAAGAAATGTTTATTACACTGTTGTTAGCATGTAAGCTAATTTTAGTGTTAATCGCTCAGGTCAATAAACTAAGGTAAACACTTAGACACAGTAATGTTTTCTAATGAGGCTCTGTGGTTGTTGTCGATCATCAAAACAGCTGTGGGTTTTATAGTTTGTGATATCTGGAGGTTAACGCTAACTCTCCCATTGAAAATGCATTGGTGTCTTATGGAACTGTACCAGCCTGTAGAATGTAGATGTTCTGTTTACACTAGAAGGGCCTACACATGCAACTGTAAATAGACAAAAAAAATTATAATGTTGGTGATAAGTGTTGTGAGAGTAGATAGAGGGAGGGCGGAGTGAGCGGGAGAGAGAGAGAGAGAGAGCGAGAGAGAGAGAGGGAGAGAGAGAGAGAGAGAGAGAGAGAGAGAGAGGAAAGAGGTCAGACTGAGCTTATGAAACAGTTTCTAACCTAACCCGGCCTAGTTCTGACAGCGCAGGTCCCTCACTGTTCCACACTGACATTACTGTACATACAGTACACACATGTGTCACTATCATTGGCCGGATTGATCTTTGTGACGAAAAAAATATATACTTATACTGTGTTCAATAAATGTAGGTTTTCCACATTATGTCGGGACTGGTTATTCTCCTTATTCCTGAAGTTGTCGTACGCTCCGCCGTCTTGTTTCTGTTGTATTAGTTCACACGGAGCAGACGAGCTCAACAGAAAATAAGTTCTACTCGACTAAAAAGACGTTTTCAGACTGACCAGGAAATCGTTGTGTTGTGACTTGTTGTTGCTCGTGTTCATTAAACATTTTACACAAATCAATCTACTTTATGTAACATTTTAGCGTCAGACTTTTCCCTCGTTCGTCATTAGCTTTAACGGAGTTCTCGTCAAACAGAAGTGCGTTTACAACGAAAGTGCAAAAAACGGCAAAAGTGGGCGGGGCGGAATAAGGTGAATACTGAGACTTGTTACATCATTATTTGTTACACTGTTACGGGTTATACCAATACCCGTTATACCAATACTCGTTATACCAATACTCGTTAGACCGTTACTTGTTACGCATCTTCATATTACACCTTATTTGTTACACCATTGCTTGTTACTTGTCACACAGTTACTTTGACACACTATTACTTGTTACATCATTACTCGTGACATTGTTACTTGCTACATCGTTACTCGTTACACCATTACTTGTTCCTTGTTACACCGTTACTTTGTAGCACCATTACTAATAACAAAGCCACTTGTTATGTCATTGCTTGTTACGCCATTACTCGTTACACCGTTATTTTGCAACATCATAACTCATCACACCACTACTTGCTACATTGTTACTCGTTACACAGATACTTAGTACTAGTTACACCGTTATTTGTGACACCATTGCTTGTTACAGTGTTACTAGTTATATTATTACTTGTTACGTCATCCATTACACCATAACTGTTCTTTTGTAACACCATTGCTTGTTACACATCTACCTGTTACACTGTTCTTTTGTAACACCATTACTTGTTACACTGTTCTATTGTAACACCATTACTTGTTACACCTCCACTTGTTACATTATTACTTGTTACATGTTACGTTGTTATTTTGTAACACGATTCATCATTACACCGCTACTTGTTACATTGTCACTTGTTACACAGATACTCAGTACTGGTTACACCGTTATTTGTTACACCATTGCTTGTTACAGTGTTACTAGTTATATTATTACTTGTTACATCATTATCATTACACCATAACTGTTATTTTGTAACACCATTGCTTGTTACACCAATACTCGTTACTGTTATTTTGTAACACGACTACTTGTTACACATCTACTTGTTACACTGTTCTTTTGTAACACCATTACTTGTTACACAAATACTTGTTACACTGTTCTTTTGTAACACGATTCATCATTACACTGCTACTTGTTACACTGTTCTTTTGTAACACCATTACTTGTTACACATCTACTCGTTACACTGTTCTTTTGTAACACCATTGCTTGATACACATCTACTTGTTACATCGTTACTTGTTACATGTTACGTTGTTATTTTGTAACACGATTCATCATTACACTGCTACTCGTTACACTGTTCTTTTGTAACACCATTTCTTGTTACGCCAATACTTGTTACATTATTACTTGTTACATTATTACATGTTACATTATTACTTGTTACATGTTACGTTGTTATTTTGTAACACGATTCATCATTACACTGCTACTTGTTACATTGTTACTGGTTATGGCATTGTTCATTTTATGGTTACACATGACACCTTTACTCGTTACACTGTACAAACTGTAACTGACCACACATTCAGATTATTATTACAGGGAGAGTGTACGCCGCAGACACGGAGCTGACCTGTAACCTGTTTAACTTGCTTGTTAGCGTCATCTGCTTGTCTCCGTGGAGATAGATACGTTTAGGAGCTGAGTCACAGTGGCAATCTGAGGAAAATTCCAGGCAAAGCAAAACCACATGAAGACAAGCATGTGGCGGACCCTCCACAAGTTACATAGTGCCTAACCCTATCTTTAAATTGCCTGTGAATCAACATTGGACTAACTTTTCACGTGCAACATCACAGACCACACACACATATCAGTCTGGCCACAACTTTTTGTATAGTTTATAGTTATATGTATGACAGGACTGGACAATTACATGGTCAGTTACACATCTATTGTCCAGTTTGAAGGACTTTCTCTACCTCCCTCTTCCTCTCTCCCTCTCTCTCTTTGGGTTTTCAGATGTTGTTGACTGTCTCGCCCCTTTGGCCCAACACTACCGGGCCCCCTCTCCCCTTTCCTCCCTCTCCCTCCCATCTTTCTCCCCACAAGGGCCCCTCTAACCCCCCTTGAACTTCTCTCAATCCGGCCTCTGTCCTTTCCCTATCCTCCGCTATTCTCTCCCTTCTCTCTTTCTCTTTCTCTCTTTGCCTTGCTGCACACCTCTACCACCACCACCACCACTACCCCCGCCGCCCCCTCTCCCCCTCCTCCGTCTTATCCTCATGAAACAAAATGTGTGTTCCTTCAGACACATACGCAGCGCAGCAGTGTGCCCCCCCAGGAGAGGTTCTGCTTAACTCGCTGACTTAGCCACATACGAGCTAATAGTGTGTGTGCGTGCGTTAGCCTAGCGTGCACGGATTGGGTAGGGAGTGGGGGGGTTAGCATGTTTTTGTGTGCCGGCTCTGCTCACTGCTGCTGCTGCTGACGCTACACATGATACCCATTAGCGGCGGCTGGTGGGGAGGAGGCGGGGAAGGTTGCACATTCATAAAAAAAGACGGGTACAAGAGCGAAACATCCAGGTATACATGCACACACGCGGGGCCGGCACAGTAGGGGCCGTTCTGGGGCCCCTGACACTCTCCCCCCTTGTCCCCCTGTGGCCCCTGAGGTTAGCAAAGGGCTTTCTTCTTAGCTAACGCATTTACATGTCCCCGGTGGTTAAAAGGAGCGCGTTTTGGGATGCTTAAGATGCTGTTTTTGTGGAACAGCGGCGAGGCTTGAAAATCTGCCGGGGTGATGTCATCAGTATGTAAAAAAAAAAAAACTGGCATGATCCCTAAGCAACCGAAAGTGTCCTTGGCAACCAGATGTGTCATAGAAGTAGCCAATGATGCACAAGCAAAATACTTAGGATAGTAAAAGGCAGAGTAATAATAACGAGAACATAATGCGTCATTTAAAAGCTTTATTATCAAGGATTAATAATTACATAACCATGACAGGGTGGGTAACTCGACTCACAGTGAAAAGGTTCAATTTACAGAGATTTCTGGCAGGAATTTTCATGTTCTCCAGGTTGTTTCTGAGTCTTCTCCTCATCACAGTTTTTGCCGACTGCTTTTGGCCTAGAATAAGTCGGATTGGTCAAGTACGGAGCACATTTCTATATTGTGTTTCCACATCTCAGAAGACATATTAAAACATAGATATACAGATACAAACATACATAAAAGTTGGGATTCATTCATTTTCAATTTGCCTGAAGATATTAAAGTGCGTATGACAGGTTTTCATTATTTTCGAATTTTGACTTTATTTGGTGTATTAATGCCAGTTGTACATAAACATTTTCATTTTGCACCAATCAGGTCACTATTTGTGGAGAAAAGTTAACAAATCTGTTGAAAATTACAGGAAGTAAACAGACTGATTACGTCACACTGGGGAGACTAAATTTAAGCATAATTTACACAAAACATAGGACTATTTTTGATCCTTTAAACATTGATTCAACAAAATAAAAGTGTTTGCATGTAAAAAAAAAAAATCATTCAAATTGACTGAGTTTTGGCCCCGTGTGCAGGATGGTTGCTATGGTAATTTCCTAGTGTGATGTCATCATTTACAACCAGGAAGTAAAACAAAAAAACAAAAAAATTGATAAATGAAAAATTTGTCAAGTATTTTAACAAAAGTTGTAATATATATCTTAACTGTATTTTTGTCAAATGAGTCGTCCAACCTGTCAGGGGCCCTTTAAGTTATGAAACGTTAGCAATGCCGTTATGTCATAGAACTATAATAAAACCTGGAAGATGAATCCAAAATGGCCGCCCTGTTTATCCCTATGGAGTGAGCTCATTGGCGCATGACCCCAAAAAAGTTTCTTACTTCCGCATTTACTTCCTGATACGAAGGCGGCCATCTTTGTTTTACTTCCTGATACGGAGGCGGCCATCTTTGTTTTACTTCCTGATATGGAGGCGGCCATCTTTGTTTTACTTCCTGATATGGAGGCGGCCATCTTTGTTTTACTTCCTGATACGGAGGCGGCCATCTTTGTTTTACTTCCTGATACGGAGGCGGCCATCTTTGTTTTACTTCCTGATACGGAGGCTGACATCTTTGTTTTACTTCCTGATACGGAGACGGCCATCTTTGCTTTACTTCCTGATATGGAGGCGGCCATCTTTGCTTTACTTCCTGATACGGAGGCGGCCATCTTTGCTTTACTTCCTGATACAGAGGCGGCCATCTTTGCTTTACTTCCTGATACGGAGGCGGCCATCTTTGCTTTAGTGCGCCACGTGACCACAATCCCCCATGATGCTTTGAGCGACGTGAACGACCAGCAGCTGCAGGTCTTTGTGTTAGCGTTAGCTGCTAGCTTGTGTGATTGTAATTGTGTTCTTCATGTTAGACACACGTGAAGCGTCTGAAATGAAATAAAATACAACTTACAGGTGTCTCTAGTCGAGCCTTTTCCACGAGCTTCTGTTTGTATCGTCCGACGCTCGTTCACGTGACTCGCACATGTTTGTGTGACGTCACTTCATATAAAAACGGTAATTTCTGTGATTTTAGAAACTAAAAGAACATTTCCTTCTATTTTATTTAAATACTGATAATAATTCAGTCCTGTCTGTGATTATAATGTGACATTTTAGAAAAAGGCTGCAGTACCTCACACGACCACTAATCAATCTGGGACACAGACAGAGGGGGCGTGGCTTATCCAGTTCTTTTAATACATCCATGCGTTATGTCATAATGTCATAAATGTTGTGGACACGCCTCTTCGTGCTGCCTGCAGTCACATGACCCTCACAGATTATATAAAAGTACAGCCCACGTTTTCCCGGCGCGTCTTGAAATGTGCATTTGGACGTGTTTCAGTCCCGGGGAGTGGAGCCGTTTAACCAGGTTTAAAGGAGACCTATTAGACATAATGGACTTTTAGGAGCTTTTAACCCTAATATATTTGTTCCCTCTTGTTATTAAACCACTCAAAGTTTTATTTCGACGGATTCGTTCATGTTTGAGTAATCTTTAGTCTGCCTCAGTCCAGGTCACGTCCTCTGATATTTACTCACTTCATTCAACAGTTTGAAAAGACCAGACGCTGCAGGTGAACAGGAAAAATGGTTTAATTTAAAGACATTTATTTGAAACTTCTCCCGTAGTTTGCTCACATAAATGTAAGAAATCATCATGTCATGTTTTCATGTAGAAATAAGGCACTTTATTTGTAAAAATGTCCCAAAAAAATACATATTTGTGACATTTAAATCTGAAAAATTGACAGAACCAGGTTAAAATTTCTTGGTTAATTTTGTAACATATTAGTTACAAAAATGTCCAGAGAGGATTTTGGATTTCTTATTTAGTTTTAACCAGATTTGACTGAAAATTGCCCTAAAAATTCTAATTTTGCCTTTTTTTTTCAACTTAAAACTTAAAAGAAAATCAGTTTTAGAATTAGATATCAAATAATCCTCCCGTACATTCCATCATAATCTCGTTGAAGTGGATTCAGTGAAGTAATGAAACATCTTCAGGAGCAGATTGGACGAGCTGAAGTGTTGAGAGAGAAAACTGAACAAAAAAGTACATTTTGGATCAATATTGTAATTTAAAATGTCCAAACTATGACATAATGATCCACAAGTGTCACACATTAAAACTAAACAGAAGACAGGGTTGGATCAATTGGATAAATTAAAGATAGATGGGTTTGTCTTCCAGGCAAAGAAAAAAAATATCTATGATCAAATCTACGCCAGGACAACCAGGTTCTTCAGATGGTTTTGTCCAGAAACAAGAAACAAGTCCAACAATTTTGAAATGTGAAAGAAATGTAACACGAAAGTCTGATGACGACATCTGCAGAACTGAACCAGGTCTAAACCAGGACAAAACCAGGACTGAACCAGGACTGAACCAGGACTGAACCAGGACTAAACCAGGACTGAACCAGGACTAAACCAGGACTGAACCAGGACTAAACCAGGACTAAACCAGGACAAAACCAGGACAAAACCAGGACTAAACCAGGACAAAACCAGGACTAGACCAGGACTAAACCAGGACTGAACCAGGACCAGAACCAGGACAAAACCAGGACTAAACCAGGATTAAACCAGGATTAAACCAGGACTGAACCAGGACAGAACCAGGACTAAACCAGGACTAAACCAGGATTAAACCAGGTCTAAACCAGGACTAAACCAGGACTGAACCAGGACTAAACCAGGACAAAACCAGGACAAAACCAGGTCTAAACCAGGATTAAACCAGGACTAAACCAGGACTAAACCAGGACTAAACCAGGACTAAACCAGGACAAAACCAGGTCTAAACCAGGACTGAACCAGGACTAAACCAGAACTAGACCAGGTCTAAACCAGGACTAAACCAGGACTAGACCAGGACTAAACCAGGACTAGACCAGGACTAAACCAGGACTAAACCAGGACAAAACCAGGACAAAACCAGGTCTAAACCAGGACTAAACCAGGACTAGACCAGGACAAAACCAGGACTGAACCAGGACTGAACCAGGACAGAACCAGGTCTAAACCAGGACTAAACCAGGACAAAACCAGGACTAAACCAGGACTAAACCAGGACAAAACCAGGACAAAACCAGGACTAGACCAGGACTAAACCAGGACTAAACCAGGACTAAACCAGGACTAAACCAGGACGAGACCAGGTCTAAACCAGGACAAAACCAGGACAAAACCAGGACTAGACCAGGACTAAACCAGGACTGAACCAGGACTAAACCAGGTCTAAACCAGGACAGAACCAGGACTGAACCAGGACTAAACCAGGACAAAACCAGGACTAGACCAGGTCTAAACCAGGACTGAACCAGGACTAAACCAGGACTAAACCAGGTCTAAACCAGGACTGAACCAGGACTGAACCAGGACTAAACCAGGACTGAACCAGGACTAGACCAGGTCTAAACCAGGACTAAACCAGGACAGAACCAGGACTGAACCAGGACTAAACCAGGACAAAACCAGGACTAAACCAGGACTAAACCAGATCTAAACCAGGACTGAACCAGAACTGAACCAGGACTAAACCAAGACTAAACCAAGACTAAACCAATAAAAAGACATAAAATATTTTCTATATTTTGGAAGATGGCTTGAGGGCCGGATCATATCCCTTGGAGGGCCTGATTTGGCCCCCGGGCCTTCAGTTGAGCAGCCCTGCTCTACATAGTGCACCTTTAAAAACATGAAGGAGCAGCTCTGTTTCACCCACAGATGACGTCACAAAGAGGTGGCTTGAACACAGAACCACAAAAAAAATGCACAAATGAAACAAAACCCAACTCCAGGTGCACTTTTATGGCAAAACAAAGTTAAAACGTGTTCTAAGACAACAACAAACAAGTCTACAATTTCACATCATACAACCCCTTTAAGACTCCATTGTTAACGCACAAATCTGACCCATCATCGCCGACTGGTGTGAGCTAGCCTACTTTCCAGACACTGTCCCCAAAACGGCATCAGGTGGAAATATTGACCTGGTTTATTTGTGCCAAGACACTGCACAATGATGACATACTTGTATAGATGCTAGCCGCCGCCGCCACCACCCGTCCCTAGCATGCAGCGTCGATAGATAAGCAGCTGGATGGCAGACTAAACAACGCTAGCGGGCCAGGTACACAATCCGGTCGGCCGCAACGTTGTGATGTTTTGAGAGGGGAAGGGACTGCAGATTGAAGACAGATGGAGCAGAGCTAATACCTGAGCGTGTGAGCAAGTGATGTCATTTAGTAAGAAACGCAGAATGATCCAATCTGTTCTCGAGTTAAAGTGGGTTATTAGCTACAAGTAATGAAGGTTAAGTAATAGCGCTGGATTATTATTAAGTTCTGAGGGTTTTGAAGGACTAGCGGATAGTTCTTCAAATGCTTACCGCTCCTATTGTGTGTCTTCTACTTGTGGCAACGCGAGGGTTAACTGTGACGGTAAACACATAAAATTTAAGCTAAAGTATAAAACTAAAAAGGACCAACAATGTCACCCCAGGAAGTGCACCTGGAGAGGAAAGTTGACGCAACCATCGTGAGGCAAACAGAGAAGCTGGTGAGGCAGCTTTAAAGTTTAAAGGGCCTATGACAGGTTTTCATGATTTTCTAATTTTGTCTTTGTTTGGTGCATTAATACTTGTTATAAATTAAAATGATAGTTTTACACCAATCAGGTAGCAGTTTGTGGAGAAAAGTTGAAAAATCTTTAGAAAGTTACAGGAAGTAAACAAACTGATGACATCACACTGGGGAGACAAAGGTTATGCATAATTTACACAAAATAAACTACTTTTTTTTAATCCTTTATACATTATTCAGTAAAAAAGGTGTTCACTTCTATTTTTATGCGTAAAACGTTTTTAAATCTGCGACATTAGATGAGTTTTGGCCCAGTTTACAGGTGGTTGCTATGGTGATTTCCTAGTGTGATGTCATACTTTACAACCAGGAAGTGAAATTAAAAACCTAAAAAATTGCTAAACCGGGATAACATTTGTAAAGTATCTTGGCAAAATGTGAAATGTATTTATCTAAACTACATTTTAGTGAAATGCGTAGCTCACACTGTCAGAGGCACTTTAAAGGGTCTGTACCTGATTTTGAGACAGGAACATTTTTTTGTTTAAACCGTTAGCCACGCCCACATAGTCCTTCCTTTCACTCAATATTGCTCCATGACTCAGAAACGACGTCTGGAATAGTCTTTTGCAGTTGTTTCCATATAGTTCCTCTAACTCTTTTTACAATTAGCTTTTAGCGCTTTTTTGTTTTTAAACTGCACCATGACAGCATCACATGTCTGGGATAGTGTCTGATTGGCTGAAAAGAGGTGACCCAGGCAAACACTTCTGCACGAGTTCTTTCCCAACAAAGTGAGTTTATAATATCATAAAATACAGTCCCTTTAATGGATACAATGCATTCTGTGTCTCGTGTTCACTGTAATAGATGTTTGTACAATATGTCAACACAGATTTTACTTAGTTACAAACAGTAAAAATCAGGTACAGCCCCTTTAAGGTACCATTGTATTTATTTTATATTTATTCAGTTTAAGTTGTATTTCAGTTCTGTCTCGGGCCGCTTCTGTTAATGGCGGATTGTGTTTCCGTGCAGTCTTCTTCTCAATATATTAGCAAGCTAGGTTTATTTGTACAGAACCTTTCACAGAAACAAAGTCACAGAGTGCTTCATGACGAAAAGTTAAAATACAGGAAAACAAACCACCTGTGCAACAATAAGACAGTACAATCAGATCTTTAGTCTGAAGTCAAAACGCCTGAGCAAAAGAGAAAGGCCACACGTGAGTAAAATCATCAACGTCACATAACGTGTTGTCTCCCTGTGTCTCTTTTAACAAACGTTTAATAAACTGCACATTTGTCAGGTGAACTCCATGGTCGACTAAAGACATCGATACACTGCAAAAAGGCATTATCTAACTTTAAATTAATTAATCTTAAAAGTCCAATTTTAAGATTTTTTCACTTGACAGGACTACATCAAATTGAGATTATTTGACTTGTTTTAAGTAAACTTGATAAGTAAAATAATCTTATTCCACTGGCAGATAATTTCACTTAAATTAGGGTAAAAAGGTCTTATTTTGAGTTTATTTTTCTTATTTTTTGATAGTCCTTTTTTGCAGTGTATTGACCTGTTAGTCAGTTAAAAGGGGCAAAAGCTCGCAAAACATTTTCATGTATTTGACCCAAAATGCTCTCAAAATGCAAAAACTTAAAATGAATGCAGAAAAGTACTAGTAATAATTAAACTCATGATTAGTTCAAAACCTTCAGCTGTCGTCTCATTTTTGCTTTGACCGATTAATCGACTAAAGGATCACAGCTCTACAAATCTGTTCACAAACATTGATACTTGAATTATTTGCCATATCCATGGGTTTCAGAGTGAACTATTCAAAACAAAATTATACTTTGTGAATAGTTAAATAAATATAAATGATCATGCTATTAAGCACTTAGCAACTCGGCTAGTTTGGTGTGCTGTTTTTTGCATAATCTTTGGTTTCAGTCGATTGGTCTGACTGTATCTGTGCTTGCGTTTCTCACCTCGGCGTCTGTAATATGTTGCTCGGTGGTTGCCTGCTGTCCCTCACACCTGCGCGGTCCCTCCTCACATGGGGTCTAACTCTGCTGCGTATTTTTAGCCCAGCACCACACGGCTTCATCTGGGGCCTCGTGCGATCGTGTGCCCCTAGTGGACCAAAGTGTGAACGCGGAGGCCTCTCTGCAGCCCAGACCTGCAGCTGCCGCGCGCAAAGTGTTAAAGGAGCACTGTGTACGTTTTCTGCAAGAACTATAATAAAACCTGGAAGATGAATCCAAAATGGCCGCCCTGTTTATCCCTATGGAGTGAGCTCATTGGTGCATGACCCCAAAAAAATTTCTTACTTCCGCATTTACTTCCTGATACGGAGGCGGCCATCTTTGTTTTACTTCCTGATACGGAGGCGGCCATCTTTGCTTTACTTCCTGATACGGAGGCGGCCATCTTTGTTTTACTTCCTGATACGGAGGCGGCCATCTTTGATTTACTTCCTGATACGGAGGCGGCCATCTTTGCTTTACTTCCTGATACGGAGGCGGCCATCTTTGCTTTAGGGCGCCACGTGACCACAATCCCCCATGATGCTTTGAGTGACGTGAACGACCAGCAGCTGCAGGTCTTTGTGTTAGCGTTAGCTTGTGTGATTGTAATTGTGTTCTTCATGTTAGACACACGTGAAGCGTCTGAAATGAAATAAAATACAACTTACAGGTGTCTCTAGTCGAGCCTTTTCCACGAGCTTCTGTTTGTATCGTCCGACGCTCGTTCACGTGACTCACACATGTTTGTGTGACGTCACTTCAGATAAAAACGGTAATTTGTGTGATTTTATAAACGGTAGAAAAGAACATTTCCTTCTATTTTATTTAAATACCGATAATAATTCAGTCCTGTCTGTGATTATAATGTGACATTTTAGAAAAAGGCTGGTTCCAAGAGGCTGCAGTACCTCACACGACCACTAATCAATCTGGGACACAGACAGAGGGGGCGTGGCTTATCCAGTTCATTTAATACATCCATGGTTTTCTGTCACGATGCTAACTCGCTAACGGTCAGAATGCATGTTGTTTTCCAGGCTATTTCTGATCACGTTGCAGTTGTCGTCACGCTATCCCAGCATGCACCGCCACACTCCGCAGTGGCAGTGACGGTGGCTCGGAATTCACATTGAAAGTTGGACGCAATTATCAAACCAAAGCATTTTACAGTATTTACAGCGCTCCACATCGACGTGAGAAGTGGATTTGTGCGGCTGAATGGACCGTCGTGAGTCAAGCCTCTCGTTATTGAAGTGTTTTTTTGTGTTTACTTGGGGTTCCATTTGCGGAAAGATGTAACTGTAGCCTCATAACAATTCAAAATCTTTATTGAGATTGTGCATTGGCGGTTGGATTTTACAAAGTTTGAAGAGAAAAACAATCACAAATGCCATTTAAAAACTGTTTACACAATGAAATGTTTCTTAAAATCACAAACCAAAGCTAAACCAATCATCTTTAGGTGCACGTCACTGCATTTACTTGAGTGAATTATCCTCTCTCTTGCACAATAGCTTCGCATTAGTCGTATCATTTTAATTGTCAATACCAGTAAACGTTATGTATACAGGGAATCATAATCACAAACATGTCCGGGGGCACTTATTGATGATACGGTATCAGAGGGTGGAAAGTGAATCAGTCGTCCAGATTTAGCAGATTCAGATGTTATATCATGTTTTATTGGATTAGTTTTAAAGATGTAGTGTTATTTAAAGGTCCCATATTCTTCTATTTTCCCCTTCACACAGTCTATTCTAAGGGCTTTGTTGATACATTTTTGCGTTGTGTAATATCCATAACATAACAGTTTACAAAAAACTCCGGTAAACAGCGATACACAAACACTGAATAAACATTTTCTCGTCCTGACGGTGCGTCGTGCTGAGTCCTACGTCCTGGATCTGACCTGGAGTTTGACGTGCTCCAGGGCCTCAACCACGGACGTGCCGTTTGGTAAATAACAAGCTAACTCTTCTATCTGTCGTATCCATCGTGTAATTACTGTGTAGCATTAGCATTAGCTGTTTTTATTCTTCCTGGAGGCGTGGCTTAAACACCGCGTCATCTTAGTGAGGAGCCCCCGTCTGCTGCTCAGCCGAGGGGGACGGAAAAGACAGTTCTCTAGTGAAAACATGAGGGAATCAATCAAAAAACCACTTTGGGCACAACATACGAGGCCCAAATAGCACTGGAGGAAGGTTAAAACCTCTGAAAAGTCCATTTTGCAGGATATGGGACCTTTAATGAATAAGTTAAACCCCAAAAGTTAAATCTCAGGCTCATTGCATCCATTACCACTTTATTTCTCCTTCTGTAATGGCACCCTCAACCAATTTAGTCACTTGGTGCAATAACTCTGTTCACCTTATTCCGCCCCGCCCACTTTTGACCTTTAGTCTGTGTTATTTTCTGTTGAGCTGGTCTGCCCCATGTAAACTAATACAACGGAAACAAGATGGCGGCGCGTACGACAACTTCTGGAATAAGGTGAATAGATAAGCTTAAAGGGCCTATGACAGGTTGAAATGCACATTTAACTAAAATGCAGTTAAGATTAATATATTCAAATTTCTACTAAAATCTTTACAAATTTAACCCCAGTTTAGCAGTTTTTTAGGTTTTAAATTTTACTTCCTGGTTGTAAAGTATGACATCACACTAGGAAATCACCATAGCAACCGCACTGTACACTGGGCCAAAACTCATCTAATGTCACAGATTTTGTTCATTTGACAAAGAGAAACACATGTGACACCTTTATCATTGTTTAAAGGGTCAAAAAAGTAGTTTCTTTTGTGTAAATTATGCGTACAATATTCAGAATCGTTGAATTATCTTATTTAAAGACATATGTGTGAAAAAAGTGCAATCCGTTGCCATAGAAACTTTTGTTACTGCTATGTTAAAGTGCTTATGACGGGTTTTTACAATTTTCTAATTTTGACTTTATTCAGTGCATTAATACTTGTTGTAAATATAAATTATAGTTTTACGCCAATCAGGTCACTATTTATGGAGAAAAGGTGAAAAATCTGTAGAAAGTTACAGGAAGTAAACAAACTGATGACATCACACTGGGGAGACAAAGGTTACGCATAATTTACACAAAATAAACTACTTTTTTACCCTTTAAACTTTGATTCAACAAAATAAAGTTGTTCACATGTGTTTTTCTTTGTCAAATGAACAAAATCTGTGACATTAGATGAGTTTTGGCCCAGTGTACAGTGTGGTTGCTATGGTAATTTCCTAGCGTGATGTCATAATTTACAACCAGGAAGTAAAATTTAAAACCTAAAAAATAGCTAAACTGGAGTTAAATTTGTAAAGATTTTAGTAGAAATTTGAACATATTTATCTTAACTCCATTTTAGTTAAATGTGTATTTCAATCTGTCATAGGCCCTTTAATCATTTGAAACGGGGGGCGGAGACCAACATCTGCTCCCTCCATGTGACACTGTGACTCCTCCAGGAAGTGTTCTGTCTCTGCCCAGATCGTATTATACTCCTATGGTCTGTGCAAGAAAGATTTACATCAGAAATGCACTTGTGTGAGTTTTCTACAACATGTATGTAATAAAAAATGTCCTTACGGTAGACCACGAAACAGGAAATCTAGCAAAATATATGATCTTTAAATGAACGCTATAGTATTTAGCATCTTAAAGGGCGTATGACAGGTTTCTATGATTTTCTAATTTTGACTTTATTCCGTGTATTAATACTTGTAAATATAAATTATAGTTTTACACCAATCAGGTCGCTGTTTGTGGAGAAAAGTTGAAAAATCTGTTGAAAATTACAGGAAGTAAACAAACTGATGACATCACACTGGGGAGACAAACTTTATACACGATTTACACAAAATAAACTACTTTTTTGACCCTTTAAACATTAATTCAACTAAATAAATAAGTTCAAACACATTTTTATTTGTCAGGTAAAAGAACTGATGACATTAGATGAGTTTTAGCCCAGTTTACAGTGTGGTTGCTATGGCGATTTCCTAGTGTGATGTCATTATTTACAACCAGGAAGTGAAATTAAAACGTATAAAACTGCTAAACCGGGATAACATTTGTAAAGAATTTTAGCAAAACTTGAAATATATTTATCTTAACTGCATTTTAGGTAAATGAGTGGTCCGACCTGTCATGGGCCCTTTAACCTGTCATGGGCCCTTTAAACTATCATTTTGAAACTATATATTTTTGTGGCAAAGAGAATATCTTGACAAACATCCATGTCCACTGATTCGACTTCCTAGAGATCCCATTTAATGCCATACTGTGAAACATCCATCTCCGTGGAAACAAAACAGTGGCGGAACCAGAAAAGTTACATGGTGCACTTGACTTTATTCAGTGTATTAATACTTGTTGTAAATAGAAATTATAGTTTTACACCAATCAGGTCGCTGTTTGTGGAGAAAAGTTGAAAAATCTGTTGAAAAATACAGGAAGTAAACAAACTGATGACATCACACTGTGGAGCCAAAGGTTATGCATCATTTACACAAAATAAACTACTTTTTTGACCCTTTAAACATTAATTCAACTAAATAAATAAGTTCAAACGTATTTTTATTTGTCAAATAAAAATAATGTGACATTAGATGAGTTTTGGCCCAGTTTACAGTGTTGTTGCTATGGTAATTTCCTAGCGTGATGTCATCATTTACAACCAGGAAGTAAAATAAAAAAGCTAAAAATTGCGAAAACGGTGTAAAATTTGTAAAGAATTTTAGCTCATTTTGAAATATGTTTATCTGAACTACATTTTGGTTAAATGAGTCGTCCGACCTGTCATGGGCCCTTTAAAGCGTCACACGGGAAGGAAGGAATTCAGAACAAAAAACGTCAAAAACACTCTTGTGCGGAGAGGATTTTCTAAACAGGATTCATCAAATTAGCGTGAATGAAGCTAAATGCTACTCCAGGTATGTTTTTGATGACGGAACAATGTTAGAACACGGCTACAAGCTAAAAAAAAAGTACATTTTGCGTAATATTTGTCCTTGAAGTATGAAAATTGTATGCATTTGCAGAAATTAAAGGAGACATATAGTACAATTCAAATAGCTTGCGTAATAATGTTTTCCGCTCACTGTTAGCTCGGTCCGTTGTATTTTCCTGCAACTGAGACTCGAGTGAAAATTCCCGTTTTCACCTACCCCCTATCCCCGCCCACAGCTTAGCACTTACTTTTGCCGGTTTGATTGATTGATTTTTTATTCAGCCATACACGAAGGGTTAAAAAGTGTGACA